>CAAKHC010003850.1:40267-57266 GCA_901007825.1 Macroramphosus scolopax | reverse complement strand
TGTATCCGGGGATCTACTCCATGTCACCCACCGCCTACCCATCACCATCCCTTATTCTGGTGTTCCTAGTTCCACTTCACCACCACCAGTGTCAACACCCCTGGGGCTTCCTCTCTTTCCCTCCTATGTCCTCAGTCAACTTAAATGATATTACAGCAAAACATTGGGGTCTAATCGCCAAATCATTGTTAAATTATCACAAAACACGTTATTACTCAATCTTAATGTATCTCTCTTTTTCACTAAGCATATTGCTTAATCTTATTATATAGATTCTTATCTACGTAGTCTTATTAGTTTATGATTGGAACAGCATGGCTCATTAAGTAGAGTGGCCGTCGCGTAATCAGAAGGTTCACAGTTTGATTTAGAGGTTCCACACTGAATTCCCTAATTGCTCCCGATGCCTTCGTCATCAGTATATGAATATGAATACACACATTCATACACTTTCACTGCATGAGCCAACAATGTGAGAGTTAATGGGTGACTGAGATGATTACCGTTAAGGTAGAAACACTTTATATTAAATGCAACACTTAATGTACAATTAATTAATAAATGGACATTACATTTCGGTTTTGGCTTCATTGATATTAAAAATTCGAAAATGTGTCTCCTATTAACATGCTTTTGGCCTTGTTGAGCACTACAATGTTGCTGTTTTCACATTGAAAATGCTGTAGTGCTTCATACCTTGTCTCCGGCATCTGGGTTCTTATCAGGATGGTACTCTTTGGCCAATTTGCGGTAGGCCTGTAATAAAACCAGAATCAACATTAAAAGATGTGTGGAAGCCTTGAGCTGAGGTACCAACTGTGTAAGAGAGCCCTGCTGGCTCTCCTCAACAGCTCAAATTGTCTGTTGACCTGTCAAAAACATCTGGACACCAGCGAGGGCATCGCTGCCTTTGAGGACTCAGACATTCTGATCCCTTCAACCGAATAAGAATATTTTATCTGTATCTCCTGGCTAATTCAAAATCAACTAGCATAACACGTAATGCACTTAATCCTCGCCGGAAATGCATTTGTAATATGATTTGCATTGCTAGCAAACACAACTACGTTGTTTTTTTGATAGAAAAAGAGATGAAGGTTAATATAAAATTAACCTACAACAGGCCAAGGACATTTGGGAAAAGTCATTTATATCTATTTCGTAACTAAGTGATAGCGGTGAACATGCTATCTTAGCTTAATAAGTCCACACAGTAACGCTAGCTAAACGAACAACATTAGCGTTAGCCGTCAAGCAAGTAAAACACGTTATCCGCAAATTCTTCGATAAACTTAATCTCAAAATGAATGTATCGTGGTTCACGCCAAGATTGTCGTTACCACATGTTATATAAACGTTGTGAATACAAAAGCGTGTTTATTGTCTTAACACATTTACTTAGGCGAGGAGTTAAGTTTAGCTAACGCGTTCTGCTACTGACAGACTTGGTGGAGGCTAATTGCAGGAAACCATCGTCTAATTTCCACAAATATATAAAACTAATGGTCACCGTACTTATTCTTATTTTCCAGGGAGGCTATGTGTCTGTCTAATTTTTGTAAATACAGCAGAGACGGTCAGTCATTCACGAACACTAGTGTGTAAAATACTTCTAATCAAGGCCGTCGTGCCATTTAGTTATCCAGCTTATTTTAGTAGCTATGCTAGCAAACTCGAAAGCTAACGTTACAGCTGAGCTTCTTTAGCTAGCGTTTGTTAAACTCGCGTTGATTGTGTTGTTTCTAGGCCACAATTCACTATTGACCCCTCTTCCCAATTACCAATTCCAGTATGTACTTGCCTTTTTTAGTTCATTTTCAGAGGCGGATGGAGAAACTCCGAGGATGTCGTACAACTTAGTATCCGCGACGTTCGACATGGTGCTAACCGGCTTTCTGCGGATGTTCAGCTGAGTGAGAAGCCGACGCAAGCTTCACCGGCTCGGACTGCCCAGGGTTGCCAGATAATACAACAACAGACACAAACACAGATTCGGAAGTAGATGACCCAAAACAGTAACCCTACTGTGAAATTTGCGATTGACTTTCTGACGTATTGGACAAAAACTGCGTTATACACAACATATCCATAACAACCATTATAATGTTGCGAATTTCTAATGGCTATGAGAAAATGTTAGAGTCCCCAATTAATGGAGAGGAAATGGTCAAGCACTTATTCAGGGTTTGTCCAAATACCACCAGATATGACCTATATCTGGATAATGTGCCAGAGGAGGATAAATATGGTTCAAGTTCAGCGTTCTCCCTATGAGTGAATCATTTGAACAATTAAATCTGTTACTAGATTATTGTTAATGGAACAGTATTTGGAATTAGGAACAGTGTTTATCTGAGGTTATTTGAATCTGCACAGAAATAAGGTCTGAAATTACCTCATTTCCAGCATCATTATTTTTCCTTCATTAGCTGAAGCTAATGCTTGTATCTGATGGGTTTTTTTTTACACTTCAAGTGCATCAAAATGCCCCTATTTCCTGGTTACTTTACAGCAAAGCTTTGGA
Organism: Macroramphosus scolopax; assembly: GCA_901007825.1. NCBI lineage: Eukaryota > Metazoa > Chordata > Actinopteri > Syngnathiformes > Centriscidae > Macroramphosus > Macroramphosus scolopax. The sequence goes on along the minus strand of CAAKHC010003850.1, from coordinate 54,742 downwards.
AATCAAATTTTAGAGATATACAATATATATAATATAGAGATATAAAAATATATCATTTGTTCTTGGAAGTGGAGGAGTCTACAAATAATTTATAACAATCATGATCCCACGAAAGTAATTATCCACCATTCAAAATGAATTATTAACAACTCAATGTGCCTAGTATTCATATGAAGTATATCCTTGTATTACTGGATCATTATGGTGAGTAACAATGGTTGATATTGAGTAGTGATTAGATACCAGAGTTTAATAAACTATAAACCTCAACGTGTCTGTGTGGAGGAAACATTGTGGACCAATATCTGATATCAGTATTAAATTGATGCATCCCTTACCTTAATCTTTATTTGTTCTAGGTGGATTATACCGATTGCCGTGGGTAATTCACACATTATCACAGCAATGTTTCTTATCTGTGTGCTTTGGTTCATGAGAAATATATCAATAAAAGTATAAAAATTAAACGTTCAGATGGGACCCTGGACTTTTTAGGAAAAATATTAAGTAAGACAAGAATGACACTCCCCAAATGAGTCACCTGTTCCATTAGGCAACTCCCTGGAAGACAAATAATTGTATACATGTTGTCCTTTACTTTAATTCTTTAATACAATTGGAAACTTGTGTTTTTTTTCATGGAAAAAACTGTCTGAGAGCTGTAAAGGTGAATATTGGCCTACCGATGTTAAAGTTCGAGATTATGTGTGCTCAAATCTTGACAGCAAAAATTCAGGGTGACAGCAAATAAATATGTGTTGGGTTAGATGTTTATACAGCCGATGGACAGTCGACCTTTTGAATACGTTTTATGTATCCGCCATTTTGATTTCCAAATATGACCGACTTTTAGTGGCTTGCCAGCTGAAGTAGAATTTGGACAGTGTCAACACAGACGCTCACCACGCCAACCATCGTGCACCGGCTGGGAGAGTTAATGACATTGCAACCGGCAAAGGGTATCGTTAAGCTAACAACGCAGTCATGAAGAGCCAGCTATGGGCCTCTGGGTGACCTGACAGCGAAAGTCAACGAGATGCTGAATAGCTAAATGACGACTGAGAAAAATGACATATAAAAGGTAAAAATCGCTTCTCTTTTTACAAAAAAAAAGAAGAATCTGAAATAAACACTGTGCGAGTTGCGTCGCTGTCAAGTGGTTTAAGACGCTGGAGGTCTGAATCAGGACATCGTTCCAACTAGCCAAGCAGCCTCGATTAATAACTGATGTATGTTAGCTTGTCATCTAGCACCAAACATCGTTTACAACCGGCGACACTGTTTTAAATGGGTTTGTAACGTTAGCAATATATGTGATGCTTTGCTAGCCAGTTAGTTTATAGTCTGTATGCTAAGTGAACGCAACCGTTATTACTGTAAATGCGCTTAAGGAGGTTCTTAGAAAGGGATAAGCTAACTTCACCCGAAGTTACGCGAAAGAATGGACAAGCAAATGAACGTTAATTTACATTAGTGTTTCGTTTAACCTGTTATCATTAACGACCACAAGTAGCTAACGTTAACCATTACCAGCGGACGTACGAACGTCGGAGAGGCCTGTCTTAAAGCTGGCAGTGGTTGTGTATTTGTATACGATTTAAGTCCATATCTAGCTATGGGGAAAAGATGAACTGTTTCAGTAAACATTCTGAGCAGTGAAAAGTAAAACTCCTGTTTGTCAAGCCTCAACATGATGATTGAAGGGGGTGATACACTAGGGAAGAATATTCCCAGATAATTCGTGTTATGCAATAAACTTTAACGGTGCCAAGCAATGAGTATCCTCAAGCATCTATTTTACACTGTAAAACGGGCACATAACCCACTTCTTTCTGTTGTGGTAGTATCTACTTCCATATGGGGGACCTGATCCACATTGACTTCTATCATCACCACACCCAGTATCGAGTTTGCACTTAGTTATAACATACATTAGATGCCAGCTAATGCAGTCTTAATGATCATACCCCACTCACTTGCTGACACATTTGTTTTCCTTGCACACAAATATTCTTATTCATACCAATGCCAGATTTGTTTACACACGTCGTATTTGCTGATGTAACTATTTGTATTGCCATTCTCAAAGCAAGCTGGATAATGTCATTACACAGATTTGCAGCACTAACTTGGTTACAGATGCACTGCTTCTTGCTCTTAATAAATACTGAGTGCTCTTCTTTCGGCTTTAAAGGACACAACGCAAATGCTCCTGGATGTGACTATAACATTTCTTATGTTCTCTATCATTATAAGGTTGGAGACATCTTGATACAGTGTGTCTTGTGTTAGTATAATTGAAGTAGGTGTGGTTTTTGCTTCATTGTCGAAATTTGTTGAGCCCATGCAATATCAATAATCAATCAATGGCTGTTTAGCAAGATCTGACCGAGGATACTACTCCTTGTCCAAATGTAGGACCATTCATAGAGGCCGTGTGTTGTCTTTAACCTGAATTCTTTGTTCTAAATGTTCAGTACACAGTAAACAATAGTGTCATTAATAAACTTGTACGTGGTTATTATACTAATCACAGTGCCATATGCTCTTTTGGTCAACAGCTAAGTGCATGTGACAGTGACGTCAGCCATGTTTTGGAAGTTTGACTTACACTCAACCTCTCACTTGGAGGCTTTACTGGATAAGGAGGATGTTACGCTCACTGAGCTCATGGATGAGGAAGATGTGCTCCAGGAGTGCAAGGCTCAGAACAGGAGGTTTGTATATAGTTTATATACCATATCATATCATTATCATTGGTTTGAGTCATTCCAAGTATCATGTTTCTAACTCTTGCTTCTTTCACATCATAATGGATTTGTAGACTTCTGCTGTTCTTGTGCCAGGACCAGTGCATGCAGGAGCTGGTCCACAGGATTACTACAGAGCCCCCTGCTGGTGTAGAGGAGACCAAACGCTTTAAGTAGGTTCTGTTGTGTATACAGAAAATGCTGTTGTAGTATGTTGTATCTACAAAGAAATGTCTTTTGCTAGTGCTCAACTACATCAACAACTAACCATTTCATAGTTTCAACTGAGAGCTGATCTAACCAAACTATTGAGAATTTATTAAGCACATGTACATGTCCTCTTTCAGAAAATATGGTCTCCTATATAATACGAACTATGCTAAGGTAGAAAATAAGATGTTGATTTTGTTTCTGCTTGGTCTTACTGCCAGGTATTTTCTCCATTTATTACAGGTATTCAAATATAGCATGTGAGCTGTTGACATGTGATGTGGGAGTGATCAATGATAAGCTTGGCAATGAGGAGCCTCTGCTGGAAACTCTGTATTCTTTCCTGGAGCAGCCGTCCCCACTTAACCCCCTCCTGGCATCTTTCTTTAGCAAGACAATTGGGAACCTCATCACAAGGAAGACTGAGCAGGTAAATCACAGCTAAATCAGTGATCAAACTCAACGAGGGTGACGGATATGCTTTTGTATTGTCATGATTTAATTCTCAGTTTTGGATCGCTGAAGATAAAGGAAGGATGGCCTTTCTTTTTTCTTAAAGTCACATGTACATGTACTACTTACTTCATTTCACTTACACGAATGTTGGTTGTAAACAAAACAACTGCTATGCAGGTTACACTTCACTTCTTGATTGTCATGCAAGCAGGCCATAAGAAGCTTCCATATTTTTCCATAGTTTCTTTCATATTTCAGTTCAGCGTCAATAGTTTTGAACGCAGATTGTGCATTTGATGTAACTCAACATTGTGCTGTTTTTCATCAAAGAAAGTGTGTCAACACAGTTACGGTATACAAGAAAACATTGTGAAATTACATTTCAGCCTCACTGAAAGGCTGTTAATGGGCAAAGTTTCACTGCTGGTAGCTTAACTACACTCGCAAAACAGCAAAATGACAAATGAATAATGTGTGTGTGGATGAGGAGTGAGGAGGGGAAGCCCTCCCTTTGTGAAACTGGAAGGCAGAAGCAGCAACGTGCCTGTAAATGACACTCATAGCATTGTTTTCTTCTGCTTAGAAGCTTGATTCCTTGAAGTTCCACATTTTAGAGCTCAATTTATAATATCAAATTCCACATCCAGTCCATGTTCGGGCCATGGATAGGGCATGCTGATAAAAGTGTAGCTGAAGCTTTTGTGCATTTTACACCTCTGTGCTTCACATAAAAATTGGAAGAATTATTTTGTTGGGCAGCTGTGGTCTAAATGGTTAGAGAAGCGAGCTTGATACTGAAAGGACCGGCATGAAAAATGGGTGGGTTAGTATAGAAAAAAGCGCTTTCCCCTCCCATTCTCAGCTGAAGCGCCCTGGAGCAAGGCACCTAACTGCCCCGAACTGCTCCCAGGGTGCCACTAAGTGGCTGCCCACTGCTCTGGCGTGTTTGTGTGCACTCACTGTGTGTTTGCGTGTTCACTGCCTATGCATGGGTCAAATGCAGCGGATACATTTCAATTTGTAGTTTGACTGTACAAATGTCAATAAAAAGAATTTCTTCTTCTCTTTGATTTAGCTGTGAAAAGTGATATTCGCATTGCATGTTCAGATGCTTAAAAAATAGCTGTACCTTGCATCGCCACCCAAACGAGCTTGAGATGAAAGAATTTGTGTTGTTGGTACATCATTAAAAAACAAACCAACAGAATGCATTTCCAGAAACGTTATCCTGCTTATTCAGGAGAAATTCTTTCTGTCTCAGAACTATTTACAATGGAAATCGTTGACATGGTCCTGTTCTTAGTTTGATTCTGAGCTTCAGGCGTTCCGTTTTATACTTTGTGACATTGTGTTTCCATTGTTCTTTGTTCTCTCAAGGTGATTAGTTTCCTGCAAGGGAAGGTGGGATTCCTTTCCTTAGTCCTTAAGCATATTGATACGTCAGCCATGATGGATGTACTCCTACGACTAATCAGCTGTGTGGAGCCACCCCCTCTTCGCCTCGAGACTCTTACTGTACGAGACAAATTAACCCATATTTATGAGATATTACCCACTGATGTCTTGTGCAATAATAACGTGAGTTTATTCTCAACAGTGGCTGAATGACGAGAAGTTGGCCCAGAGACTCATAGAGCTCATTCATCCTGAGAGAGATGAAGAGGTACAATGTCTGTTCAGTATTTTCATGCTAAAGAGTAATGTATTGATAAAATGTACTCTTACCTCCAGTCACAGACTCTTGAAGGGACTAATTTAATTTTACAATACTGAAAGTCCATGTTGTTTTTTTATCTGTCACAGAGGCAGTCCAATGCATCTCAGACTTTGTGTGACATCATCCGTCTGAGCAGAGACCAGGCCAATCAACTTCAAGAGACGTCACAGCCTGACCCTTTGCTGACTGTGCTTGAATCGTAAGTCAGGCAGATGAACACAAACACACACACATGTTCACACACTCTCAACAGGATAACAAGATGATAACCTCCTCTTTTCAACAGGCAGGAGTGTGTGGAGCAGCTGTTGCAGAATATGTTCACAGGAGGGAGGACTGAGAGCTGTATCATCAACGGAATTCAAGTTCTTCTCACGTTATTGGAAATCAGGAGACCTGTGTGAGTTACAGAAATGAGAGCAAATATTTCATCCCTTGCTCTTGTAATTCTTCTTAAAATATCCTCAGATGAGGAAAGTTGAAGCGTCATTTATCTTACATTTATTCACCCATCTTCTTTTTTTGATGTGTTTCATTTTTGTATGTGTACGTCTGTGTTTATGATAGAGTGGATGGGGTAATGGATGCTCAGGGATTTGAGAGAAGTTACACCGTTAACAGCAGCATTCTGCTGGCCATTCAGCCTCACTTGGTACACTTCCACCAGCTACTTCTGGAGCCACCCAAGGTACATAAACAAAGTTATACTGCACAGGGACTTGGCAGTGTTTTTCAGTTGAAATTCATCTTCTGCTGTTAACATATTGTTTCTGTACGGTAGTTTAACTTGTATGACAAAAATCAAAAGCTTGCCGCTTCCAGAATTCGTCTATGCTCTCTATCTGTGCACTTTCAGCGAAATCCCATGCTGACTAGTCTGGGTGTGCTGGAGGAACCATTGGGGAACACACGCCTGCACGTGGCCAGACTAGCGGCCTCTCTGCTGTATACCAGCTCTGCTAGCCATGCAGTCGTAGCACAGGAACTCTGCCGACTCAATACAATGGACCTGCTTCTGGTGAGATGAGAAAATCCACTGCATTATTCAATGTTTCATTTTATATATATTATGTTGAAATAGTGACACTTAAAAGCCTCTTTGGAAAATGTATGTTTTCTTTCAGGACTTGTTCTTCAAGTACACATGGAACAACTTCCTGCACCTCCAAGTGGAGCTTTGTGTTGCTGCCATCCTCCGGCCCTGTGCTCATGAAATGAGACTTCAGCCTGGTTTTGGATCCCAGGAAAAAATCGGTCCTCCCCAGGATGCATTACAGGAGCATTCTTTGATGGAGGCACATGCCTCTGAAACTTCAGTCTCCCCAGAAAACTCTGCACATAATTTAATGGTGACTCATGTAGGTGTCTCTGCTGGTGTTTTTAAGCAAGAAGCTGAAGTGCATTTTAAAGTACAATACAGATCAGTGTGGGGGCGCTTCCTGAATCTAAATTTATTGACTCTTATGTTTCTCTCACACAAGTTGTTTCAGCATTGCCGCCTTGTCCAAAGGATTCTACAGGCTTGGGAGGAAAATGATAAAACACAGTAAGCATCTTAAGCCTTTTTGTGACATAAGGCTTTTTGTTAGCAGGCAGTAGGTTTGTTTTTTTTCTAAGTATGGTACATTTGTGTTTAGGTCAGAAGGGGGTATGAGAAGAGGGTACATGGGACATCTGACCAGGATTGCCAACACAGTAGTCCACAATCTGGAGAAAGGCCCAGTCCACACCCAGATCAGCAGTCTCATCACCGGTGTGTGTGAACAATCACTGACACTCTCATTTATACATGCAAGCCAGTGATGATAAAGGAAATTCACACAATTGAAACTTCAATAGAATATTGCGCTTTTTTTTAATGCTGTTGATCTTGTCTTTTGTTGATTGTAGAGCTGCCAGACGACTACAGACGGCGCTGGGAAACCTTTGTTGACCAGACCCTGTCAGAGACCAATAGGAAAAACACTTTAGATCTGGTAAACACACCCGTACACATGTGCAGTATCTGATTGCTGCTTGTAAATACGGATGCAAGCAAACTTAAAATGTTGAATATGTGGTGTTGTTTCCCTGTTCAGGTTGGCAGTGGGAACCCGCGCCCTTCCTCAGAGGATGACATGGAGAGCCCCTTCCCTAAAGAACTCACACTACAGCAGGTACCAATTCATAACCACACATATTAAATATTTAGGTCTTCTCTCATCAGCTTTTGTATTCTAATTTGACTTGTGTGTTTTAGGCGTTTTCAGACTACCAGATTCAGCAGATGACCGCTAACTTTGTTGATCAGTTTGGTTTCAATGATGAGGAGTTCACCGATCATGACGACAGCATTGGGTATGTTAACTGATGTTCTAATCTGTGTGTGAGTGTACCTTCGTCATTGTAAACTGATTGATTGTAACCTTTTGTTATCGCAGGGCAACGTTTGACCGGATTGCAGAGATCAGTATCAATATTGACGCAGGCCAAGACAGTGTGAGTTTTAGACTATTCATACAAGTCCTTGAACACTTTGTTCTTTGAAGCTACATTCCTGGAACTCTTTGAAATGAAACTATACTTTCGAGGCTCATACAGACAGCTTTGTATTCAACAGACCCCTTCCGGCTTCACTCGAAGCAGCGGAGAGTGTTGAAATCAATGAAAAGCTGCATGCATGTGATTCACAAGAAAGGCCTGGTTTTTAATCAGAAAAGGCTTCTAAAAAACAACCTTCAGATGGTGTTAAAAAACAAGTCTAATGTAAAATTTCTGAATATTTGCATGGGAATGTAGGACTTAAAACACATATTGCATTCAGTGCTCCAAATGTTCTCTGAATGCCCGCTATGTGGGGGCGCCACCCCGTTGAGAAACTAAACTTGAGGTTGTTGAGCAGAGGTTCTGTGACTCACCCCTGTGAGAAGTAATAAAGACTGTCAATAGACAAAACTTTGAATTTGTCCTCTTGGTCTTTGTAGGTAAACACAGCTGTGTTTGAGGCCTGTTCCAAGGAGAGGATTCAACCCTTTGATGACGATGAAGAGGACATCTGGGAGGAAAAAGAGATCAACTATGCAACACAAACCAAGTCCCGTAACAGGTAAGTAAGCAGCCTTTAGTACAGATGCTGTCAACAATATGATTTAGAATTGTTTGTTGTAGTATTGTGCTTCCATGTGAGGGAATTATCCTTCAATCAAACACACTTTGTTTCAAGGTTTGGTGGGTCACAGACGGCCCAGGGCCAAGCAGCAAGAAAGACCTGTGATCAGACGGCTGTTTCTGGCACCGAGGCCGCTGACAAAGCAGCGGACTCAGACTCTGAAGGAGAGGAACCTAAAGATAACATGGATCTTTTCTCAAGCCAGAGCCAGACAGAGGCCACAAAGAGTAAGAAAAATGATATGATAATACAATCACTGTATTGCTCTTCACATAGGAGTAGTGCCTCATTCAGATCGAATGGTTCTCTGTTCGTACGCAGGCACTGGCTGGATAGCAGACTTTGGGGAGGTGAACTCAAAAGCTCCTGCAGCAGGAGTGGGCTTTGCAGCGTGGGACAGTTCTGTCCCTCAACCAGCTACCGCAGAGGCAGAGGAGAAGGGCTGGGCCAAGTTCACCGACTTCCAGCCTTTCTGTTGGTGAGCCTGGGTTTGCTTTCAATATGTGACCTGGTAAAGGGAATACGCTCAACTAAAGCCTAAACTACTGTAATAAGAATGTACTGATAAAGATTTTATTTCATTTTTAGAATACCAATTCAAAGATGTTCATGTGTTCTTATTTTCAGAATCATAAAACTACACAATATAGCAATGATTAAGGGAATATTTGAAAGAAGCATCAGCATAATGGGTTTGCTAAAAGGACAAGCTTAAAGACATTGGATTAATAAAAGATAAATTCTGGTATTTTGAACTCTGGCCCTGTTTTCTCATGTGTTTGGGTTGAAATTATTAAGAGGGACCAAATATTGGAATCAGTCCAATATTGAAAAAAAAAGTCTCAGATTGTTACTACCTGTGCATTTTGGTGGATAGACTGTGGACAATTGCCCTGTTAGATTACGTTGCAACTGTTTTGTTTGTTTTTTTCCCCCAAAACTATTTCTTATGATAGAGACACACACGTGTAGTGTAGGTGGTGCAGTGGCTGTCCTGCATTTTCTGCAGCTTCTCTTATCTGTGTGACTGTCTCCAGCTCTGAAACAGGCCCCAGAAGCAGTTCTCCTGTGGACTCAGAGGTCAGTGGATCAGACAGCACCAAACCAAATCCGAACCGTAAGTTGCTGCAGCCTCTCCATCCTGTACCTTTGGGATGAATGATGTTCAACGACATCCATGTACAAATCAAATGAGTTCTTCTCTTTCACTCTCTGCAGCCTGTGTTTGGAGCGTGTGCGTGGCAAGGAAAGCTCCACTCGTGGCATCAGACAGCTCCTCCTCCAGCAGCTCAGACAGTGATGGGGAGGAAGGCAAGACAGAGTCTTCTTCCACTGAGACAGTAACCACTGAGACCATCACCACAGGTGCTGGCAATGAGACGATTCGGCTTACCGTGGATGCCAAGAACGAGAGGGCAGTGTTCACCAGGTACACATGCTCACACACAACAGAACCAAAGCTGCTCTGTTGGGTTTTATTTTGTAGTAACATATTGCCCCCTGTGCTGTACCCTACTATCCATGTTTCTCTCAAATAATTACAAAGCGGCCTCCCTCTTTAATCCATCAAAGCCTTCCTTATTCAATTCTACTTTCCCCTTCTCTATTCTTCTTCTGATATCACCCAACTGTCTGTTCCTCTTTACTTCAGAGTATTCAGACCAGCATTCAGACGGTATGTTGTGCCTGAGGTCTTCTGCTCGGGAGTCTGGAATGCTCTCCTGATGTTGTATGAAGCATTAAACGGCATTCATAAGCACAGATGTGCCACATATTTTTGTTTGCTTGTTGCCTTTAACAGGATGTGTGTAACAATCCCTTGTGCCATAATTCAGGCCAGACTAATTCATCAATAGAATGTACTAACCAGCAACTGGTGATTTCCAGAAGACCAACAGCACCTTTGTCTGTATACTAGCCTCATCTCATATTCTTAACGCTAGTCAGTAATTCCCAAACACCATTGGTCTTAAAAAAAAACATATGTACATGATGTACATAATTCCTATTTTAATTCAGTGTCCACTCACAGACTATATAATCCACTGTACAGGGAATCAGACGTCAATAGATGTAATGTATTGAATGAAGTATAACATAGTAAAGTTATATAGTTCCAGCAATCCAAACGCCATTTCTTTGTTTTCTGTTTGAACAACAACACTAACAGTACATCACTGCATGATGCTGTGAACTTAACATTTCTACCAAACCAACATAGACAGTCTAACAAATCAGTACATGAGCAAGCAGATTACTAACCAGTGGTGCACCAACACGCATGATCCTACTCTGAATCCTATTTTGAATTCGACAGTAGCCCTCTGAGGAGTGTCCTTTGCAAGTTTCCGCCCAACTGACAAAGGCTGCATGCATCCTGCTCTTCATAGTAGTCTGGACTGAGATTATTAAATGTATTTCATTTGTATTACACTAGACCAGGTTCAGCTGGGCTGTGAAAACATTCATCCAAGGCAGTTCTGATAATACTAACATTACACTTCAAACTAATGAATGTGGCAGCAAAACATATTTACATCCCTGCGACTAATATCTATGTTTTCAAAAGGAATATTTAACATGTCACAGAGGTACCACAGCTAGCAAAGAATGGGCAAAGGGCTGTCCAGGATGAGCCTGCTCCTCCTGGGATAGCGACATGCACTGACCACTCACTCCTCTCTCAAACAGGCTGTTAGTACCAAGACAACCAGACAGTTTTTAAACCTTCACAGACTGAATTGTTTTCAAACTGCATATAAGAAGCATATCTTTTCAGAATCAGTGCACACATCGTTTAAGTTATCAGTATAGTTATCTTCTCGGCGAGGACGGGCCTTAACGCTCTAGCTTTCTAAAACTATTTGTGTTCTGCAGTGGAGCTGATAAGGTGCCAGTAGACGAACTCTCCGTCAAGGACAAGGGGAAAGGAGAAGAAAAAGACGGCGAAAAGGCAAAGAATCCTGGAGACCTTCCCATCCCGACTACCGCCAGTCCAACTAACCAGTCGGCTGCTGTCACACAGTGAGTGTGTGTTGTCTTACTTTCATTGCAAGTTCTAAATGAAGTTGAGCTAAAGGCTGGAAGATAACGTTTATGTATTCTAAATAAATATGATGTTAATGTCTCTAGTGTGGCTACATCAGAGCTCACAATAGTGTTTGGTGATCTTAATACGTCAGTAAAAAAACATTGAATTGCCTTTCTGTTCTGTGTTTGTTATATTAAAGAGAGAAGCAGCCCTCCGCCAACGGACCAGCCTAACGATGTGGTACAGGCTCGCACACACACGCTCATCACCTGTCCATTCAACACACAGCCACGCCTCCTTTGCTTCCTGTTAGCAATCCTTTTCTGCCCTTTTTTTGTGTCTGCCGGCAAAAGTGAATGGGACATTATCAACGCTGAGGTCAGACAGCCCTTAACAGTGTGTGTTTGCTAGATACCACAGATGTACACGTGGGTACTATAGACGTCTCTCCTGCACCTCCATGACTGAATCACTTCAATGACACTTCCAAAGACTAAATATGTTGCATATTAACTGTTTTTCCCACTTGGGGAATTAAAAAAAGAAGCTGTTTAGATGAGCAGAGGTGCCACTGAGTGTGTGGGCTCCATCCTCGGCACTTCAATCTTTAGAAAAGTCTGAAATTCGACCGCTGTCGAATTCAGAGTCAGAATCTCCGATTGTTTGAGCATGTTGGCTCCCTTGGCATGAACACAGCCCAGCAGAGCATTTGACTGTTTACACTTTAGTAAAGAAATCTCTACTCAAGCCAGGATTAAAATAGCCAAAATGCTTTTAACGCTAGCCGCCATTTTGACTTCAGCATTTCTCTGTACATGTCAGGCAGACATTTTGTAAATGAAAACGTGTGAGTGAGCTTCTTTTCATACACGCCACCTGAATGATTTCTCAATCCAAGTAATGTTGATTTGTTCTTATCATGCTCCCTTTTGGTTTATTTGGTTATATCAGCTTCGGGAGCATCACTTGTGTCCCCTCCTCCTCGACCCCGGACAGATTCATGTAGTCTAGAGATGTGTGTATCTGTGTGTGTACATTATGTGCCTGTGTGTATGTGTCAGGGGTAGAGAGTGCATCATCAGGGCAAAGAGGTATGAAGATACAAAGAAAGCACACCTGTGTAACACACACACAGCATTATACACACATGTATACACAAACATATCTATACACACACACACACGCATTAAAAAACAAGAAACAGTGATGTGTACATCCATATCACCCTCGCAGCTGTTTAAATGTAATATTGTGAAATTTGAACCTGTATTAGGTTGTGGCTAATCTTGGTAACATGTAACCGTAATATAAATGTAAACAGTATATATAAACATTATATCTATTTTTGGAACAAATTCAGTGTATGGGAAGACGGTTGTTTTGCAGGTGGCAACGTGTGTGTTGTGTGTGTGTGTTGTACTGTTGAAATGAGGCAATAATGATGTCTGTGTTTCAGTTCAAATCCCAGCATCAGTTTATGTTCCTTTGCGACCTGCTTTCCTGGAGGTTTGGGAGTGAGTGTGCGTGCGTCAGTAGTCTGCGGTATGTCTTCCTTTTTCATGTTAAAGCATCATTCTGGTTCATTACAACTTAGCTCCTTTTTTTATAGTCTCGTACAGACGCAGGAGGAGGATCAGGACGGTTTCTGAACAGACCAGATTAGACAAATCTACTGGGAAGAGGAAACAAAAGTGTGCATGAGGGATTTTTATCACAAGTTGTTTTGGTGTGATCGCCTGAATACTCGTACTTTCTGACTCCGTGGCAGCGATGCCACGCTCGCTCCTCATCCACAGCCTGGTCAAGGCGTGACTATTGCTCTGTCTGTCTCTATGAAAATGCATTGAGATGGAATGGGGAGGCAGAATGAGCCTGTGCTGGGACCGTCAGTGTAGAAGGGACAGGCAGATAGTTGGAACAGCTCATTTTGGACGATGTTGCTCTCGTTTTACACGTCAAGCCTCCAAATGTGGAATGCTGCATAAAATTACACCCTGGGGCAACATCATGCCAACTTAGTTTGCTTCGGTGTAAACAAGCAAAATAATGGTGGGGTCACTTTTACAGCAGTATAACAGAATCTCTGGATAAACGTTGATTCAAGCTGTTACTTTACAAGACCCACATTAAGTGAATCTACATGGTTTCCACTTGTCGTTGATGATCAGACTCCAGCTGGTCAGTACGAACTCTAAACTTGATTAGAAATGTGTTTCAAGCTGATAATGGGCTTCACTCTGGTGTCTATCCTGCAATGCAGTGATGACTTTTTTCTCCTCTGTCACATCTGATTGGACACTTTAGACTGTACATGTAAAATCACAGGTGTGACTGAAACTGCGAAGCGCAGCTCCTATTAATTACATCCTATTGATTAGACGATGTGATTTACTGATCAGCCATCTTTGTGCTGATCGTTGGTTTAACCCTCCTGTTGTCTTCGGGGTCAAAATGACCCGCCACTGTGTTAAAAACCCCTATACACAGAATATGAGGACAACAGGAGGGTTAAGAAATAGCCTCACTCACATTGTTGTTGCTGTGCGATTTAGTCCCACTTTCCATTTTCCCTGAAGCTTGATGAGCTTAATAGTGTATATATTAAATATAAGATGTGACCTTAGCCGAGGCCGTCTTTATTCCTGGCAAGGCAGGGCGCCTCCGCTACGAATCAGACAGGAAACATTGAGCTTGAATTATTCTTCAGGTGTGCTCATTCATGCTTTACTTTTCTTTCTGCTTGTCTCGCTATTTCTCAGGGCAGGAGATGACTTTAATTGCATATATGCCTCTGACACAATCTACATAGATTGTTGTATTTATTTTAAAGCACTTTGTTTGAGAAGCACTTTTGCTTTGTATTTGTTTGGTGAGAGACACCACCACTGATCCCTATTCAAAGAGGCGGGGATGTTTGACTGAAGTGACTGGATCAAGATGCTTTTCTTCAATGCTTTCTGCCAAAGCATGTCTTCCCACCAGTGTGTAACTGGCTATCATGACTGAGAAGTATCCTCCTTTGTTTTGGGTTGTCAGTAGTCCGAAAGGAGGCCACAAGCAAGACTTTGCACAAAGAGTAAGCATTGGATGAAGTCAGGGTTAGAAGAGACATTAGGGCTGTTTGTCAGTGTGTGTGTGTGTGTGTGTGTGTGTGCAGGGTCAG
>CAAKHC010003850.1:25341-40247 GCA_901007825.1 Macroramphosus scolopax | reverse complement strand
TGTGAAGTATCCTCCTTTGTTTTGGGTTGTCAGTAGTCCGAAAGGAGGCCACAAGCAAGACTTTGCACAAAGAGTAAGCATTGGATGAAGTCAGGGTTAGAAGAGACATTAGGGCTGTTTGTCAGTGTGTGTGTGTGTGCAGGGTCAGAACATGGCATCCCCTCTCACGTCAAACCGAAGCACTGCACCTGCCCTTTGATCTGTGTGTGTGTGTGTGTGTGCGTGTGTGTCTCCTTCACCTTGAGAATGAAGGCGCTGTGTGTGTGTGTAGTGTAGCTGCAGGTATGTTAGTAGTTATGCATTATGGAATGAGGTACAACACTCTCATCTTTAAGTGCGATTAGGTTCGTTCACTTCATGGGTTCGTGCAGCCGCGTGCACAGAACTTGAACTACGTGACAATGGGTGTTATCACTTCATCCCATTGCCTGCAACTTACACTGAGGCCAGTTCATAGTTTAAGGTTTCCGCGCATCATGGCTTATTACATTAGTGTACGTGTGTGGAAGATGTGAGAGAGAGATGTGTGTCGTAAATGCCTTTTTTGTAAAGTGAACTGATGCTGGTGTTAGTTGTTTTGGGGGATTTTTCTTTCATGTTTTTTTTTTTTTCATTTAGAAAATATTGTGTCTGTTACCTGTTGTCAGTTTAGCTTGTACATTCTGATATGAACCTAATAAATATGTCAGACGAAGAAGTAGCTTGGGCCTTTTTGTCGCACGCTCACAGCCTACAACAACACACACATGCAGCACAAACATACTGTGAGAACAGGATTTGGTCTTTGGAAGCACACATATGTTTACCTTAGGGGCAGGTGAGCCAATGGATTATGTTGCATCCTGGTCCTTAGTGTATGTCTCTCACACATGTGAGCCACACTAACAGTTGTACACCCTCACACTATTAACTCAAGTGCAAACACAGACCTGCCGGGCTTGTCGATTTTTCATGTGTTTTTTATTCCTGGGCTCAGATACACCAACATCATCATCATCATCATGTGAGTGCACAGTGGAATACCACGAACAATTTGTCATCTGCATCTGCTTGCTGTCTCTTCTTCAGAGAGAGCGTGTATGTGTGTGCAGTATGAAGTGGGTGGAAAAGGGGAAGAGGCGGAGTTTTGTTATGTACTTTAATGGGTTGTGGAGAAACCTGCCCGTCAGCTTGGAGCTGAAATAGGAGGAGCCTGTGGGGTGTGGAACTCCAGACAAAGGAGACATATGCACACACTAACACTGGATCATTGGAGCGATATGAGAGGCAGACAGCTGGAGGCAATCCTCAACTCCTGGACTACTTTTTGTGCGTGTTGAAAACTTGCCAAAAAAAAAACTTGTGTATGTTTGTCAGCTGCGTGGATCCATATGTGAGCTGAGGGATGTTTTCGTTGGAGCGCTGTTCTTTGCAGGCTTCCTGAAGTGTGTGTGTGTGTGTGTTAGTATGTTTGGGATGGAAAAGTTGAGCTGGCAAGACCAACAACTCTGCTCTTAGCTCTACGCCATGGGGGGTTGCCATAGTTACCCCTCGGCTACAAAGGCAGATGGCAGCACTCTTCAGCCATCTGACATCAACAATGAAAAACTGTAAGTTTTTTTTTCTCTTTCAACTCTCCTCGTCAGCCGTCCACTGACTTCCATACGTCTGTTTCTATGTGGAGAAAAGTGTGTGTGTGGCATTTGCTGTCCCATCTTTTTTCCATCTGGATGTTTTCCCTGAATCTGAAAGAATATTAAGTACGGAAAAGATGCTTTCCGAATCAAGAGTATGTTGAATCAAAGAAGAGGAAGGCTAGCTGCACATGGTTTACTGAAGAATGCCACTCAGATAAGAGTGTGCATGTTGCATATTTGTCTGATGGCATCAGCGGATTCCTCCAACAGCAGGAACACATGCTCAGAAGTACAGAACTAAAACAAGGGATGGTTATGTGTGTTCTTTTAGCAGACTGACTATGCAAATATTTACTCAAGGATTAGTCTTTTAGCTCCTGCTCGTCGTGTTCAGGTCTGTTATTTCACACTCGCAGCAGAGGCAAAGGTAAACAGATGGCCGAGATCGAGATAGCAGGGTCACACAGGAGAGTGTTTATACACAAACACAACATTACAAGTGACTCCGGGTTCATTGTGTTTGTGTGCTAACAACCGGTAGCCAAGAGGCACTAATTGAGTTTATACCATGGAGGTGGAACAGAAGAGGATGTTTACCAAAGAAGTTCCTGTGGTTTGGATCCGCAATACTGCACCTCTCGAGCTAATGTTTACATTCCATCCGTCACTATCCCTCCTCTACCTCTGCTGGCCTTCACCTTTGACAAAAACTTCCTGTTTCGACCATTGAACTAACTCTCTAGACCCCTCCCTCACACACACACACACACACACACACACACACACACACACACACACACACACACACACACACACACACACACACACACACACACACACACACACACACACACACACACACACACACACACACACACACACACACACACACACACACACAGATCTACACCAGGGGGAGTGCAACCCCATAGAGAGGACAGTGTTTCCCTTATCACAGCTGACAGGGTCACACTGAATAAACTCTCAGCTGCTGTGCAGACATTAAAAACAGTTTGGCAGCTGTTTGCTTCCACTACACTTTTAAAAGGCCGACTAGAATCCAAAGCACAGTCCGCACAGGAGTCAAGCAGCTGATCAGACAGGAGAAAAAAAATGTGATTACAGCGAGCTACCCTGCTTTGCATAAAGTCAAATCATGCTGAGTTTGTCACTCCAGTAGACATTTACATTCTGAATCATAATTAATTTCCTGCTCCCACCTTCCATAATTTGCCAAGTTCCCCGTCTGCTAGTCCTGGGTTAGCTGATCATAAAGAACTATATATATATATGAGTAAGCATATGCACTGATGTAGGAAGAAGAGCCGGCTGCTCTCAGTATCTTGCACAATAGTCCTCTCAGTTATTTTCTTTGCAGCTCTGACAGTAATGACTCTGAACCCACTGCCTTCATTGCATTAATTGCTAGTTTATTGGACCTTTAGGTCTGCAGTTCCAGAAGTGTCTGTATGTGTTTGAATGTGTGCTTGCCAGGCACTGAGGGTGAGACTGATGAAAGAGCATCAGGGTGTGTAAAAAGCCTTATCTACTGGCTGCAGCAGCAGTAACTAATCCACTGACCCATTGATTGTTTTACAACGCTTTCTCTGTCCATCTCTGGTTCATTAACTCTGCGCTGTCCACCCAAGGGGAATTAATAACAATAATCTGGAGGAACGTCCGTATCTCCAGCAGCAGTACGTGTGCCAGCGGATCGCACACTTGGACATGTTTGCCCTCATATCGCTGCCACCTGGCGTCGACCAGGCAGAGTGGCTCGCCAGCAACAGTGAGTAGACGCCGTTAAACTAGCAGAGTACCTGTTTTTTTCTCTCTCCTGCTGCACACAGCAGCAATAGGATGTGTAAGATTTAATTTTCCTCTTATTGATTTTCTCCAGCGGTTTCTTTTTTCAAGCACATCAACCTGTTCTCCAGTGCGTTGTCTGAGTTCTGCACCCCCAGCACCTGCCCGACCGCGTGTGGACCTGGCAACATGTACGTTAGTGAGCATCATACACTGCACATTCTGTCAAGGTCAAATCATAAAATAGCTTTTGGTTATCTAGTCATGCAGATTTGTCTATTAGCAGGTCAGGTTCACTTGTCATGAGACTTATTCAACCGACCCTTTGTGGTCCTCTTGTGTAGAACTGCAGCTCCAAAGCAAAAGGTGTTTGTGCCCTGAAAAACAGTGACGTCGAGGGAAAGAAGTGTTATGGTCCTGTGCTGGATTTGTAAACAAAAGCCATGAGTACGCCTTTTCCCACGCAGGCTGTTATTTATAAAAGAGGAATGTCCTGTGGGAATGTCCGTACCTCAGGCAGGCTTCATGCCACATGTGCACACGTGAGGTGGAAATGAATGATAAGCTAACGAGAAGAGACAACGTCTCAGAGCTGGCATTCGTTATCATTTTAGTTTTCCTTTCTGTTCACACGCACATATCAATATATCCAGTGGGAGGTGCTGTGGTAGTATGGGGCATCAAATTATAAAAGAGGAGTTAAACACAAATAATTAAAGATCTATTTAACTAGCTTTCATTTGTAACGTTGAACTAACGTCGTGTTCTGCCTCTCTGACCCCGTCTGTTGTTGATGTTAGAGTTTATGTGTGGACCGACGACCACGGCAGGAAGCTGAAGTGCTCTGCTCCACTTTACTTTGACTATGCCATGTCATACATCCAGGATCTACTGACTGACGAGGATGTGTTCCCCACAAAGACAGGTGACGGTCTTGACTGTATAAGCTCTGTACGCTGTGTGTGCATTGAGTCAGTGTAACAGCATTATCGCCTCCTTCTCCCCAGGTTCAGCGTTTCCCCCAGGCTTCATCTTCCTGGTACAGAAGGTGTTTTTGCTGTTATTCAGGACTCTGGCCCACATTTACTGGTCTCACTACAGACAGATACTCGCTCTCGGTCTGCACCCGCACCTCAACACACTGTTCAGGCACCTCACACTCTTCTGCCGGCAGCATGCACTTTTGGATCCGGAAGACACGGAGCCGCTGCAGGACCTCATCACAGCTCTGGGACAGCAAGTATGAACCTGAGGAGGAAACACACACACACACACACACACACACACATGTTATATCTGGTTACAAAGCTATCTAGTGACTTCCAAACTTTACATTACCCAACTGCATGGATTTAAAAAAACAAGTAAAAGCAGCTTATTTTGCTTATAAAAAGCAGTGTGACATCAGCATCAGGCCCACGTTGTATATAGTCATCAGTTTCTGTGATATTGTGTGAAACAGCATGTTTGTGTCTTTAATTTAATGGTGCATCGTTCTGTCTTGATTAAGGTCAAATTCATTCAAGTCTTCCACATAGACATCAAATATAGACTCTTGTGTATTTTACCAAATGTACTGATTGAAATCAACAGTAAATATAAATCAAATGTGCCATCATTGTGTTTTTAACATTTTCCAAACCCCATATCATCATGTATCAATGCAAAATGTAATAACGTTGACGAGACTTTATTATATATTCTCATCTATATGTAACGCTACAACTTGTCTCTGCATTATTTTGTATTCTGTACAGTGTGCAAAAAAACCTTTGTGACGATTGTCTATTTATCATTGATAAGACAAGACATTATTTTTGCTTTTTATACAGTTATGTGGAAATTATCATTTCAGGGATTATTGAGGTGCGGAATTAATTTTGCAAGAATTTCAACCGTGTTCGGAAACTGGAAGAAGCCAAAGTCTAACACGATTATTTTGCTTGCAAAGGCCATTAAATTTGAAGAAATTTAAACTTGCACACACAGCCTGCAAATGTCTTTTTGTCTAGATCTTGAATAAACTGTTGGTAATAACAAGTCTTCCTGTTATTGGTTTGAGAGCAGCACCACCTGCTGGCCGAACAGGAACAAGGCATGCGTGACAGGGTTTCTGCACCGTCAGCTCGACTGAGCTCAGAGATTTGTTGGCTGCAGCAGATTGGATTTTAAATGGAACAACCTACAGTAATGGAGTGAAGCCACGGCAATAAAACTATTCCATAAAATCCTGCGACTGTATTTCTCATCTTTGCAGAAACACTGCAGCAATAGAGATTATCCATCACGTTCTGTTGCTTGCTTTCACTCCCTCATTGCTCAGTAAGATCTATCAAACTGCAGGGTTCACCCAGCGAACATAGTAATGTGTATATAAAGACGAATGCACTTTCACAAGGGGGAATTTGACACCTGGGCTTTTCTGCTGATGCTCTCAGTTCTGGCAGAGGACACCTTTGTATGCTCCCACAATCTGACAAGAGATCCGAACTGCTTTTTGTTGCCAGTCACAAAGCTGAAACTGACACCATGCAGTCATGCTTAACATCACTATGAATATTACGTGCAGCAGATACATAGATAGTAGTTTCTGTTTCCCTGGGGGTGAAGAACTTTTCAAACCCTGCAGCAGCAAAATGAATCATATCTTGTTTCAGCAAAGGATTGAGTTGCAATATATGATGAAAGAATACATGATCAAAGTATTGTCTGGTAGCACTGAGGCATAGTAATCTATCTACTATCTGCTTTGTATTTGTGGACCGTATGAGTAGACAGGTTAATGTACATTATACTCACAAACTGATTCCAGCCTGCCGTGTCCAGCAGACTCGTCCAAGCTCAGAGTGAAATTGAAACTCAGCCTTTCCAACGAGAGCCAAAGCATCCTCGCCTGCTGGGAGGACGGACAGAGGATAAGTCTGGATAGTGTGGATGCACGCACACACGTGTACACGCAAGCACACACACACATACAGCGGTCTGTCCTTGTGATGGATGTGTTAATGCCTATGTTGGACTGAGTGGAGGCTCACAGTGTTGGAAACTGAGCTTAGAAGGTAATACTGCAAACTGCTGAGTCACAGTCTCAGCTGTTTTAATTAAGACCTGAAGCCACCTCCACATACAAAGCATTCATTTAATCAGGTTGAGTCTGAGCTCCTCATCTGTGTCTCCTTCACAAATTAAACTTGTTCTTATACCGGGAAAGGGAACAACCACGGGACTTCTCTTCTCCCTCACAGTCACTCCATTTCTCATGTGGACACTTATGAATAAAAGGAAACTGTGACCCGTATCTGGTTACACAATCACTGTAATTTGTCTGCACACATGTGATGTGGTCTGATGCAGAATCCAGAGCAGGTTTAAACTTCTTCACGGAGCAGAGATCCACTATATTTTATGTGTTCGTTTAATGAATTCTGTGCTGCTTGTAAATATAAATGTCACTTTTTCTAACTTATTTTACAGATGTCACCGGGACCTGTTTTCCAGCAGTGACGTAACATTTAAAAAAAAAGGGTTCATAAATTTTTATGAAGGTTTAACTGTCAGTGTTGTTCTGATAAAACATGTGATGTCTCTATTGAGTCTATAATACATGAATTGAGAGCCACTCCTCACCTCCTACGCAGCCCACAGGTCCAGGAGGGGCCCACATGAGCTTTATTTGGGTTAGAGGGGGTTCATGGGCTCACAGCCCATCTTAGCCTCCATCTAACTAAAGACAAAATTGTCTCATCCTAGTTAGAGAGCTGATTTATTGATTGGATATTAATCAATTCATGATCTCCAAGTGTCACTAACACTTGCAGGGTTACCTTTTAAAACTCCATTAATTATCCTGCTTGTCTTTGTTATTGCTTTAATGTCTCGTCACCGGGTGATGTTGGGCTCAGCAGTTCCTCAGGAGGTCACTACAAGTGGCCTAGATGTTCCTTGTGTAAAAAGAAAGCAAATCCAATAATAAAGTTGCATAAGGACACATTTAACTCCCCTCATTTAAAAATAGGGTGACTCTGAGTCCAGGTTTACACTGTCTGTAGTTCCTGAGATGTAATGAGGTGGTTGTAGGACAGACAATACCCCGTCCTCCTCCTCCTCCACATCTCCTTCCTCCTCCCTCCATCAGGGTTATATATGAGAAGGCTCTGGACTCGTGATGTGAGCACCAATGAGCTCCTGAGGTTTCTTTTTTCCAGCGGATTTGTCAATGAACAAGTCGAGAGGGCACAAACGTCCGAGGATGCTGTCACACTCACTCACCTCAACGGGACAGATCACCTAGCAGAGGACGCTCGAACAAGCTCATCAGGTTTCCACGTGCAGTTTTTACGCCACTTGCAGGATCATTTGTATTTTATTTTTAAATTCATAACTTTTTTTGGTCTTCCGAGATCCGCCTTCCCCGGAGAGTGCGTCTCCCCCGCGCCGGCATGTGTGCGCTCCCCCCGGCGTGGCTGTGCCTGCTGCTCGGCCTCCTGCCTCTGGAGGTCCACAGCCTGGTTCTGACCCAGCAGAGCCTCGGTGACAGATGCAGGTAGCTGGTACATTTATCTTATCATCACCTGTCGGGACTTGAAGGTGGTAAAACAACAGCAGTGTTTCTTATGTTTTATTGATCGCTGGCAGGTTTACACTCACGGACATGATGTTGTAAAGTAACAGAAAAGACTGTATTTGTGTTAATTAAATTTGTTTAACTTAATATCAACATAATGCAATTGGTATTTTAACTTTTTTTGGGGACTTATAGTAAATCAGTCACTTTAATGTGAGTAAGAGTAACTTACTTCTGCACTTTAGGGCCTTTTTGTCAACCTTTGGGGCCACACTCATATTCATACAACAGACTCACCTGTAATCACCCACTGAGGAAACTTAAAATGAAAAGGAAATTATAATTAAAAGGAACTTGTGATAAAAAAAATTATATTCTGAATGAATTTATATTCTATATTGTATATTTGTTTTTTTGGATGTATAGAATGCAAATAAATGCCAGGCTATAACAGACAACCATGCACCAGTGTCTGAAGCAATTATCATAATCATAACTAAACGTCACCTATTGATGTTATTGACACAGGACACACAGCTACGCAGGGGTCACAAGACTCCCCCCTGAAGATGTGACCGACAGATTAATCATACAAAACAACAGTAATTGTAGTCAATTGTAAGTCTCAGTGTTATATAGTGTCAGATTATTAGTTTTTAACGAGTTTAGATTGTCAAACAAAACCATGTCTTATGATGGTTATGTTAAACTATAATGATCAATAATGGAAATAAGTGATACATTAATGACACTGGAGAATATTGAGGTCTGTCTCTTTGCCTCCCGGCACTGTGAGAAAAGGGGCCAGAAGCAAAATGAGGTAATTCCTTTCCGCAGGAGGTGAGACAGAGGTGAGGTTGATTTAGTGGGATTTACGAGACAAGGACACATGTACATACCGAGAGGCCTTACGGCAAAAAGCCTCAGAGTGAGAACGGCTGACGCCACTAACACACTCCCGCGTTGCATCAGTTTGGATGTTGTGATAGTTGTGGACACCAAAGCATCTTGTGACAGAGAGCGGCATTCACTTTAAAAAAAAGAAATCTGTCATGCACACAAAGGCGTCTTTAATCTGGTCTGAGAGGAATTCTGACTTCTTATGAGCGTGGACGAGCTCGGCGAGGCCGAGGGTGTCTTGTCTATCAGTGTAACAGAGGTTTCTCTATAGTTTATTATATAAACGTCATTAGCTTGAATACAGTTACAACAGTGTTGAATTAATTTTTAGAAACTTTCTGAAGTAGACAGTCAAATGTAGTGAGATGTGTTTCCTGTTAAAGGAGCAGTCTGCTGGATCTAGTGACATCAAGCAGCCAAGTTGCACATGGTAACCTCTCACGCTCCCCCTACGATGGATGAGGATGATGACACACAATCGTTAGCCAGCAGACAGCAACCTGTTATTCAGAATCAGATTAAACAAATGTCAAAACACCATTTATATCTGGCTTGTGTTTGGGCCTGTAACATCATCCGGAGGCCACAGCTTGGTGAGGAGAACTGGATAACTGCTACTTCATGCCGCTGGCACTTTGCAAAAAGCTCTGTTAATTTGGGAAAGACAGGGAGGGAAAGAAGGGGGGAACATGACAAATAGACCTAATAACAGCGACTAAAAGTGAAACTCTGGGGCTCTGATAGGGACAAAAGTTTTTCTCGCACAAAGAAGTTGTGAGGAGTTACGACAGGAAGTTCCTGGGTGAAGAGCCACATGCTGAGCTCTGACTTGGTAGGAATGTTGGAGATGCTCTTTTTGCTCCAAGACTCTCCACAGGTCGACAACCTGGATTCTCACACAGGGGAAACAAGAGGGGATGCAGGAGAGGAAAGAGAGTTTACCTCAACTCCTCACCGCATTGGGGGATTTACATAGAAAATATGAGGCAGTCGCATTTCCTTGTGCCTTTCCCTCTAGAGACACTGAACCAGCAACCACATGTGTACGTGTGTGACAGATGTGTGTGTTGCACAGTGATAGAGGCACCGACAGTGTGCAGGCAAGTCTTTGCACATATACGTGTGTTGGTGAATCCTATTTGTTGCAAGGTAGTGACATGTCACCTTCACCTGCGTGCCCGTTCATTCCTCTCTAGTTAACACACCAGTGTGTGTGTCTTCTGTGACTAAAAGGAAGCCCTCATGACATAAATCATCATATTTTTGGGGGAATAGCTGGCGTAAGGTTAAGAATATTCTTAATAGTCTTAGAGTTCAAGTCTGAAGGGATTTAATGTAGGTCCACGTAACGTCCTCTGAAGGGACCGTTTGCTTCCTTCACTTGCCATAATTTTTGGGTCTGAAAACCGCGAGCCGGCTTTCCTTGTGAGGTCCGACAGCTATGTGGTACTAAAATCCTGCAGCACTCAAGTTTCACACGGGTTAAAGACTCAGTTTTAAGGTCAGGGTCAGGCATTCGTTTGCCACGGCTAAGGTTACGGAGAGGGGGACGCATTATGTCACTGTCACATTAGTGTGTGTGTGTGTGTGTGTGTGTGTGTGTGTGTGTGTGTGTGTGTGTGTGTGTGTGTGTGTGTGTGTGTGTGTGGTGTGTGTGTGTGTGTGTGTGTGTGTGTGTGTGTGTGTGTGTGTGTGTGGGTGGTCAAGAATTGCCAGAGTCCAGCGTCCATGAAAACATGTTAATTAAACATTAATGGAGTTAGAGCAAATTGCAAACATTTCTAATACCGTCCGTCAACGAGTGTGTGTGTGTGTGGGTGGGTGTGTGTGTGTGTGTGTGCGTGCGTGCGTGTGTGTCCTGCCATAACAGTGATCAGAATACCAGTCAGGATTACTTACAGGATCAGGATCATATGGTATTACAGCCCACTTTTCAAACCAAACAAACACAGAATTATCTCGCTCTCCATTCAAGCTTTGTTCCTCGACCCTCTGAGTCCCTGACTATGAAAACTGGAAAGTGTGTGTGCAGGATTAGGAAGTAAGCCTGTATTTTGCAGGACAATTGTGCAACATGTGGCTTGCAAAGCAGCTAAGTACCAGTGACATGATACTTGCAGGTCTGTCATCATTCAATCTAATCATCAGTAATCAATGCATATGGTGATTGGGACTGTTGTCATAATAAACCAAAGCCAGTAACAACAGTTGACCCACACTTGAGTAAATCTGCCTCACCAGGGTTATACTTATGTGATTAAACTTAAAGTTGATTTATTACACTGCATGCGTAAGTATATTCTCTATAGAGTTAAGGGCATTTAATGTTTTTGTATGCTAATAGATGTCTGACTTCCTGTTGCTTCCTCCACTTGCTTCTGTCAGTGGTGTAAAATTACGCAAGCACTCGTGTTATTGTTTTGAACCTGAAAGCACCAAGTGCTCTTTGTCCCCTGCTGCTTTACATTATTCCAAACTCAGCGTTGCATCATCTCTGACTGGTCACCAAACAGACCTGCACTGAGTACTTGAACCTCTGAGAGAGAGAGAGGACATGATTGAGAACAAATAAGTGTATTGTTGTGACGTGAGAAAAAAAATAAGGCCGGACAGCAGGGAGGTGAGAAAGTAAGCACTTCAACCCCCCTCAGGAGAGGCCACGCTCTGCTCTGCTTTTGTTGCTTTCTTGCTCAATCTCTGATCTGGCTCCGCTGCAGCAGGACTGATGATGATTTTAACTATGCACACATGTTATTTATGTGCACAGGTTTGTAAAATGAGGATTTTCCCAGCCTGTTCTCACCATAAAACAATCAATTATGGTAGTAACTGGCTTATTATGATGGACCACAGTCATTCACGCAAGCACACACACTTCCAGAGATGGTGCAACCAGATACATAAGCAACAGAAGTAGATGCCCAGATGCTCACCTGCCCCTGACTGTCTCTCAGTCTGTCTGTCAGACCTCGTTTTCACTAAATCTAGCCTCTGTTTTGTCAGACAGGCTCATGGTCGTCAATATGTGAATCGGCTGAGTGTGTGTTGCAACGCCTGATGTAATAACTTCCTCTTATCTGTCTCTTTTGCTCAGGTTTGGTGAGCCCAAATCCTCTAAATACCTTAAGTCTACTTACATCGCCTTCACGCCTACTGGGTCCGATCCCCTGGTTGCCCTTGACAACCCCATCATCCAGGGAGACGTCATCTCAAGGGCCCCCCTGCACAGAGAGCCCACGCCAAGGGTGTCTGAACTGCTGCTTGACCACAGCGACAGTGTGCTAAAGGGAGCGCAGGTCGTGAAGCACAGGCAACGTGGTCGCCGTCACACCAACAACATCGGTGGAAGGGGCCACGGTCATCTGATGAGGGTGGGCTGCGTCCTGGGCACCTGTCAGGTTCAGAACCTCAGCCACCGTCTCTACCAGCTGATTGGACAGAGCGGGAGGGAAGACTCCTCCCCCATCAACCCTCGCAGCCCTCACAGCTACGGATAAACCCCCCCATCACACACACACACACACACACACACAAACTGAGAGAGACCTTTGTTGAACCCTTTTGTCAGTCAAACTACAGTCTCACCCAGGTCCTTTATCTCGCATCAGTGATACAATCAGAGAATAAAATTCTTGTTAGATGTCAATCACTGATGTGACGTCTGAATTCAGCTGCTAAGTACTGAAATGATTAATAAAGTTATGCAGCAAAAGGAAGTCAGAAAACACCAGAACCATTTTAAATTCAAACTTCAGTTTACCCTTCATAAAGAGTTAAGAATATGAAAAAACAGGCATCAAGTAGTCGGTGACTCTGGAGGGTCTGAGAGAATCACCCTGGTGATGTCGTCATATTTCAGTTTCGGTTTGAAACTCAAAAAGAAAAACAGGAGTATGAAACTGAGGCAGTTAAACAGATGTGGTCTGTTATCAGGCAGGGAAGGAGCTAAAGAAAGATGCTACTCAGTTGCATTATGGGAAATGTAGGACTGTAGTTTTGGGGGAGTGATATGTTGGCTCCCGATGCTCTGATGTTGATCCAACATGCTCTCCAACTTCCAGCAGTGCAGTCTGTCTTCAAACAAACTAACATATACTTTGGAGAGGAAAACAAAAGAGAACAACAGCTCCATCACACGTTTGGAAGATGTATTATAAGACCTGGGTGAAGGAAGTGTTTTAGGATTTGAAGTCAATTTGACACAACAATGTGATCACAACTGGAGCGTCGGTCGCGATGCCCCAAACGACCTTATAGGACAGACAAACATTGTGAAAGAGACATCTGGAAATCAATAAAGAGACCGCAAGTTCCCAGAAGGATCAATCCAAAAAGTTGTCAAGTTCACTAAAAGCCAATGAGCGAGGCCGAGCAGCTGGGAGGCGGTGAGAGGACACGCTGCACAGATGCTGAAGACTGCACTCCGCCTCACTTCTTGTGGCTTAACGCTCCACCAAGCAACTTAAATAGGGATGAAAGGGGGCCCGGCTCCACCGCTGTATCCAGTTCTCCTTATACATCCATGACAGGACTCTTTGGACTGTCAAATTTGTTATCTCACTGAGAAGAAAGGTTTGTGAGCAGGAAGACTTTCTTGTCATGACATGACCAAGCCGACACGTATTAGTTAGTAGAGAGTAAGTTATCATAACCAGTAGAACATTAAAGAAAAATTAAGAAATAACACCACTGTTGTGATAAGTCTGATGCTTAACAGTTGTATTATTCAATAACTATTGAGCCACTTTGTGTGTGTAAAGCTGTGAACCAGAGACGCCGCTGTACAACACGGGCCTACCTGACTAATAGTCGCTTATCGTCTTCGTCGGTGATCCTGCTTATCTGAACTTACCTTTGCTAAGCGTTAATCCGGCCCGTCGCTCAAAAGCCACTTCGACTCCCTGCAAGCGAGTAGCTTTACTGCAGCGCAGACAGAAACCCGGAGAGAATCCAGTCAAACCCAGTTAACCCTTCACCCAAAACCCCACAGAGCACACAGCCAACCGAAATAACCACTAACCCTAATCCCTGACCTGACTGTGTGCGTCCTCCCAGATCTGAAGCAGACAGAGGGCCACAGCGCTGCCCGCTGCTTCGTACTCCTTCATGTAAATGTGCAATGCTTCAGCTTGATCGCTGCCATTCTGACGTCTGTTTCAGAGACATAAATGTTAATAAAGACTTTATAGTTGTTTGCCTTTCACCTGTCATGTTGGAGCATCACTGTGCACGTGGATACCTGAAGCTTTACAGCCGTCTCAGTGTGAGAACGGTGTCGGTAGTTGTTCTGAGGAACGCATGAGCACTTTATCTTTCTTTACATGGAGCACGACCGTGCTAATTAACTCGAAATGAATGTTCATGTTGTGCAAGTGTCCCTTTGTGAAGCATGTGTGTCACTTTCTGCTAATATGTAGTTTGTACAACAACAGCATTGTACAATAAAAATCTATCTATCTATCTATCTATCTATCTATCTATCTATCTATCTATCTATCTATCTATCTATCTATCTATCTATCTATCTATCTATCTATCTATCTATCTATCTATCTATCTATCTATCTATCTATCTATCTATGAGAAAATGATATATATGTATATACAGTATATACACACATATATATACACATGCAGATACAATTACACATGTAAAAAGAGACATTCAAAAATGTTCATAACTTAAAACAACAGACGCTCAATAGGCAACATAAACGTTTCCTTGTTTTAAATACCAGTGTCACACACACGCACACACGCACGCACACACGCACGCACGCACGCACGCACGCACGCACGCACGCACGCACGCACGCACGCACGCACGCACACACACACAGACACTAAACAAACTGACTTCTGTCCTAAAAGGTTTGTAGCATATTTGTGAGCATACTTTGTATGTTACCTGGAGGCAGATTATTTGTGCTACATTCCACCTGATCCTTGAACCTCCTCACACGTGTCCTTGTGAACAGTTTGTTCAGGATGTCGTACATTATTAACCGTTTTTATCGAAT
>CAAKHC010003850.1:0-18812 GCA_901007825.1 Macroramphosus scolopax | reverse complement strand
CAACACATCAATAGAGACCAGACTACAAGTTCCAGCAGGTAACCGAGCCACGACCACAGCTTAGTGTCTGACCAGAGAGGAGACAGGGAGGGAAAACACTCTTCAGATTGGAAGGTCAAGCTTTAGCCACGTAGATTTATAAGCATTGTGAGAAACGTTTCTCAATACTTTTATAGATTTTCTAAATGTTTGTTGCAACTCTGGATGTGTACTTCGTTTGTGTTCATCATACCATCGTGGTCGTCCTGGTCCGCCTTGCCTAACCAGAAGCGTATGTGCTCATCGTCCAGCAGGGACAGACAGAGGACCAACGTCAGCATATTGAAGAAGTTGTAGTTGCCAGACAATATGATGAGAACTTGAAGCAGCACCTGCACAAAGAAACATAAACAATCAATCTATAATTTCTCCTCATCCTCAGGAGGAAATAGTGCAGAATGTCAGAGCACCGAACATGTCAGAGACAGTTTGTGGGGATATTTAGAAGTGAAATCAAAATGATCAGGTAAAGTTCGACCCACCTGCATGTAAAAAGCTCCCAGTCTGAGTCTGCGCAGAGGGCTGAAGAAAAGCAGCGGTGCAGCGATCTCAATGGCGAAGGTTCCCACCACACTCAGCTTTTGCCACCAAACTGGCAACTGGTGGGCAAACCAGGCCAGTGGAGTGGGAATACACTGAGTCTCAAAGTGATACGTCAGAGCTGTCCAACACAATCAAACACACTTAATCCAATGGACAGATGTACGCAAGAGATGTCGTAAAATCATTTTTACAGAGTTAATCTTTGTGTCCTGTAGCGTAAAGTTCCCTATTCAAAGACTTTGCGTACCAGTTAGGCCCCACCAAGTAGGACAGCGTGATGTGAGCTTCACCACTCCGGAAGCGAACATGAGCCTGAAGAGCAGCCAGCGGGTCAGCCAGAAGGTCACACGGTCGTACTCCCTGACTGCTCGCGACCCCCGGATTAAAGTCAGCGGAGCTACAAGGATGCAGAGGAACCCCGTTTCTAAGAGAAGGTTGTCCCTGAGAGGGAAAGCAACAGACTAAAGTCAGGACTGAGGATCAGTGCTGCCATGTTTACATTTATGTGCTATGGAAGTCCATTTCAGCCACTGCGATGACAAAAATAAAGGATTCTGTAAATCATAATTAGAAAACTTCATAAACTGATCAAGCAGATCATCACTCACCACTGGAAGTAAAGAAACACCTGACCAACCTGACGAAGAAAAGAAAGAGTTAGAAAGAAAAGGGACACGATGACAGCAACTTACGAGAGAAACTAAACACCAACAGACAGTTTAATGTAACCTCACCTGGTACAACGACAGGTAAATGGCCCAGAGAAGGAAAAACACCACACTGTCTCGTAGTGCCTCCACCAGTATGGCAGCCAGGCTCATCCCTGCCCCGATGAGACACAGCAGCTCCATGGCTGAGTGCGTGTCCAGGCCAAGCTGAGGTCCAAACCACAGCAGGTTGGGAGAGGATAGCAGCTGTTCCCCCAGCGGTTTACCGCTGTATCGCATCTGCATACGAGCAGGCAACAGCCCGTCATTACCGTAGAGGCCTAGAAATAGTAGCAAACAGGGGAAGCAACAAGACATAAAACGTGTAAGGTGCCAGAAAAGCTTCAATGCACCATGACACAAGTACCTACAACTCTACTGCAGGGATGAACATCATCCTTCCACGAGATACTCCTTTATTTGGTGCTTTGCTAACGATGGCAGAGAGACACCAGTCTACCATGTTGGTTCTCAGGTGTTCAGCAAACCACAGTAACTCGACGTCCACAGTATAACAGCATCTGCATGTTTGTTTCACCACTTATTTATTAATTTAATTTGTCGAAGTGACCCTCCTCCTCTCTTTCTATCAGTGGCTCGATAGAAACTATAGACTATCATGAGCATTAGTGATAGAGAGATTAATTAATAGGCTGATTATTATTTTTCATAGCATCCACATTGGCCCATGTCTGTGCTCATTAAGCAGAATGCAAAATGCACACTGCTCAAACCAACTTTTTTTTATTCATTTATGCATGTTTAGAAATTCCATTCCCTCTAAGAAGCAAAGAGATGCCACTATCTGCAGGTAAGTAGTGTCAAGCTCTCTAAAACATAGTTTTGCATTATTTCTCATTCATTGTATGTTGCTTTTATTTTAGTATTTTCATTATGTTGGTTTTTCGATTACCTGCAAATGATTGTAGCTCATACACTTTTTATTTAAAATAAGTGCACTGCAGATTGAGTGAACATAAGCAGATAAAAAAGGTAGAAAAAAACATCAGTGGCCTCTATCGGTGTTGGGACGGTTTCCGTTTCCCAGACAAAAATGTGCCCCACTAACCGTAGCCTGCAGCTACGTTTATCTCTAGCCCGAATCAGGTATCTCAGCTACATCTACCCGTAACGCAGAAAGCCCTCAACCTAACTGCGGAGGTCTGATAGGCGAGAACATAATATGATAAAAGCACACATTTAAACATTACACAGGGCTAGTAAACTAAAGCGCGCTCCACTTATCCACTTAGGAGAATCCTTATCAGGTGTGCATCTGGTGCAATCGGTTCTCTCCCAACAGCTGATCGTAAAGTTTCTGTTAACTCAGGCAGGTGCAAGCTGTCCACTCCAGCCTCAGAAACCTCCAGGTGTTTCTGGACCACATATGTTGTATGAAAAAGCTTTGGGGGAGACAGAGACAAGTTCCCGACTAGCCGCAAGCTAACATACCAGTCTTGCTAAGTTAAGTGAGTCGTGTCTCCCCTGTTGCATGAGTCCTACCTGGTATTTGCACATAGAGGGAAACGAAGGCAGTCAGATAGATGACTGCCATGCCCCAGAGGAACATGCGCCGTGGTAGAATGATTTCCCCCATGCCTGTGCCGAACTTCCTGGCGTCCCGGCCGTCGTTTTCACCGCTCCCTGTTCCAGTAGCCTGTCAGGAAGCTCGGTGCGTGTTTTAACTTGGCGACACGTAGCAGGAGTTCATGCAAAGGCCGCAAGATGTCGCTGCAGTTACTCTGAACGCTGTGCTGCATTCAGGCTCCCTGGGAGGAAACTATCATTCATGGAGAGTACCAGTCACGTGATGTAACGAGGGTCTTTCCTGATATTTGTATATTCCGTCGTTTACTGAATATTTAAAATGTTATGATGCTGATGTTTCCTCAGTTTTGAATATTTAAAATACATTCCTTACACAAGCTCGCTGATAACTAAATTCAGTCTGAAACAATTAAACACTAGAATATGCAATTTGTGCCCTGATGGTTCAAACTTAAAACAAAAAGAATAAAAGCAATCACACTAAGTTGTATTTTTAAGAATAATGAATCTTCTGAAATATGTATTCTTGTAAACAAAGTACGTACCGAAGGCAGCATGTAATGACAATCCGTATAACCCAGGACAGATGAATTACAGCCTCCATCAGGACCATTAAATGAACCTCTCAAACAGATTTAATGAAAACGGATCTCTGTAGTCCTGATGAAGGGAGGATTGATTGCAGGGCTGCTATTTCATCCAGCAGTTGTTTTGCCAAATGTTCCTAATAAAATGGCAGGTGAGTGTATATTGGTATTCATCTATGCTACCAATCACAGGGCCCGATGTCCAGTTGGAGCTGATCCATCACCCAGGGGTCCTTCTCAGCTCCCTCAATAAATTCCTCCAAAGAAATTGGACCTGGACAATTAACCACAGAAAGTCATAGCATGCAATTTTAATATCCTATGAAGTTTAATTCATCAAAATATAATTCTGAATGTGAATCCAAACAATTTATCATCACCAAACTACAAAATATGAAGCACAAGACCAGTGAGCTGTGTTTGTCTTTTTAATGTGTTAAAGTCGCATATTGTCCAACAGTGAACTCACTGTGGTGATTTTTGTCCATCAGGTTAAAGTTTCAATGTGGATATATATCTGTCTTCAAGGAGGTGCTGTGAAAAAACTAAAAATGATGTTGACAATCTGAAAACAGTGGAAGAAACTAGTGTGTGAACGTTTAAGAGTTGTGATGGTGATGATGATGATGTGACGTTCTAAGTGAACGTATGAATTAGTTACAGGCAGATGAAGATGCATGAAAAAAATCTTAAAGTCCCATTGACTTAACATGGGGATTTTTTAACACAAATCTGGGTACTGTCAAGAAAGTATGAAAGTTACCAGGAATATATATCATGCCATGTTTGTCCTGAATTTCATGAACATTTTGACGTTTGAATGGTGTTTCCACGATGAATTACGTGGGAGAAGTTAAGGTTAGAAAAACAAGGCGGAAGAAAAATAAAAATAAAGGAAATGTCCGACCAGAAGAACAATATTGTGAATGCTTTCAGCATTCACACAATAATTAATTCGATAATATTGCTTCATTAAAATAAGCTGCTGCAGGCAAATTATAATCTTTTTTTTTTTTACAAATTTCTGATGTAGAGTATTTAGTATAGTCAATAGTCTGTTTTGATTGTTAATGACAAAAGGAAACACTTTGGTTTGACTGAGTTTATTGTGCAAGACAAGGCAAGCATACAGGTTCATGGCAACAAAAAGTGTGTGCATGCTGCTAGTCTGAAAGCAAATGTGTCTAAGTATGTACATTCAAGTTTTAGACACAAATATGAGAAACTGATCACAGCCTGCTCATCACGAAGATTATAGTACCACTGCTTCTCCGACACACATCAGGCGCTTATTGCACACACAAAATGAGTAGTAGAATTGTTACAAAAATGATTTTAGAGAATATTTACAGACTACAGCAGAATGTTTTCCTCCAGCAGTGCACGCGGAAGTCCAGTAGACAGATCAGAATATAAATCAGGAGTATAAATGCCAAAACAACAGCTATGAAGCTTGGCAAATGTGAAATCTGACATTGACAGAAGGGAGCATCAGTAACAGTTGCTTCAATACACACATGCATGTTTAAGTCAGTCAAAACGATCTCACAGACAATATCCTATGAAGATACACCTGCTTCTGGTCCCCAAAGGTCAATCTTATATATATTACAAAGATGAATGTCTGTTCAGGTTTACTCATTTTACACTTGCCCACTCACTTGCCCAACATGCGAGTGAATACAAGGCATACAAATAATGTCATTTCCATTAACCACTTTAAGGTAATATAGCAAAAAGTGTGGTCATGTGACTGATGGTTGTCATAATATTCTCACCAAACCAAATTGCCTGCATCTTGGCTTGTTATGTAACGCGAGTTACTCCTGTAATAATCTTATCTGTTTCATAATGATTTGACACGTTCTGAAGTAAGTTGGTTAATTGTAGGATACTGCCTGATCAATACTGTGACATCAAACTGGAGGGTTTCCAACAAAATTTAGATAAACATACACAACTGGACACCTATCAGCTTGAAGATAATTAGAACAGAACGGCATCAAAGATTTGCATGATCTGTTGTAATTCTAGCTTTCCCTTCTATTGTTTATTGTAAGGAAGAGCACAATTGAAGAATTGATTGAGGCACACTCAAGTCAATTTGTTGGATTATTGACAGATTATTATTTACAGTAGCTAGAGCTCTTAACACAGGCTTGCAGACTGAGACGTTGTGCCTCAGCTATGGTTCCTGCAGTGTGCCTCTATCAATTCTTCAATGAGGTAAACTTAAGTTTATTTTGACGTTCAGCACCCTACATAGGATTTATGCATGAAAAGAACATTTTTATTATAACTGAATGCACAAAACATCCCTAACTCGAAAGGAAGAGCACAAGCCATGCTGAAATTTTAAAAATTTACCTTGCCCAACAGTGCATATCTGGCTTTAATCTGCAAGTTACTCAAAAACAGCAAAAGCAAAGAGGAAGAGATAATGTGATGGAATTACAATTTGGTTACATCAGAGTCCCTTTTGGCACGGACATTTGGCCAAAGACTCCCATGATCTGTGGATGGACAAAGTAGTCATAGCTGCCTCAAGCGCCTGTGATGTCCACATACGAAGATGGAAACATACTGAAGCTTTGGGTGACACCCATATGGACGGCTGTAATACACTGTAATACAAAGGTTACATACAGAGACGTTCTTTGGCTTTTGTTTCAAGCGATAACACTTGAAATACTCACAGGTGACTTACAAAAGAGCCGTGACATGGTGTCTCTTGCACAAGTTCTGATTTGATCCCTCACTACAGCATGTTTTTGTGCATGCGTGTTTATGAGTACTTGGTTATTATTATCTGTGTCCAAACATTTGAATCTTTTACAAAGTTTTAAGGCAGACGTCAATTCCTCAAATTTGGATGGCTCGGCTCAGACTGTTAGTCCTACTGACATAGGGAGGGTCTTCATTGTCACGTAGTCCCGTCAGTTGCGCTGCTGCAGGTCTGCCCAATGTTTGACATTGAGGGCATGGACTCCTGGTCTGTTTCCCTGACACAGATGACGGCATCACCGCACACATTAATGAGACACTGAGCCTAAACGAGGAGCAAAGATGGGAAGATTAGACCACATAAGTATACAAGCTGTCAGGAATGAGAATGACGCAAGTAAATATGTTCTGCTTTATAAATCCTAAATATTTGAAGTGTGTGTTATAATAATGTACATGAGTGTGTATGAGTGTCTACCTGGTTCTTGTTTGGGTTTTCCATTAATACACACTCTTTCATGCTGTAGGACACTACTGCGTTACCACCCAGGGCTGCTACATGGGCTCGAACCATTGCAAACACCTCTGCTATGAATGAATGGAGGAAGCCGCTAACACCGCCTTCCTGCAGAGGACAAAGACACAGACCATGTTTATAGGTAAATATATACCCTGCAGGAGATAAATTTAATACTTGGCATGTGTTCTTGCAGCCACACCTCACGCAATGATGTCGTCTCTCTGATAAAGAACATGTTGATTATCCCGAGGTATTTGATGATGCGCGTTCCAGGGAGGAAGGAGAGCGGTGTCATCTTAACCACGGTGACCGAACTTCCTCCAAACGAGCGGGTAGAGCGCAGCGAGCGGGAACGACCCTCTGGCAGCGGACTGGAACGCTCCAAAGATGAGACTGCAAGTTCAGAGAGAGCAGGGAGAGGCCGAAAGGAGGGAGAGATGAAAGGAAAGGTCCAAAGGAGGGAGAGATGAAAGGAAAAAAGGAGGGGAAAAAAGCAAGACAAAAGA
Organism: Macroramphosus scolopax; assembly: GCA_901007825.1. Lineage (NCBI taxonomy): Eukaryota > Metazoa > Chordata > Actinopteri > Syngnathiformes > Centriscidae > Macroramphosus > Macroramphosus scolopax. The sequence goes on along the minus strand of CAAKHC010003850.1, from coordinate 11,638 downwards.
ATAATATAGACACAAGAAAATTCCAAAAACTGTGAAAAAACAAAAATGAATCAATAAAGCAGATATGAATTTTGAAGCAGGAAATGAACTCTGAAGCAAACATGAACAGGACTGCATTCTTGCAGTGTGGTTCACATTTGAGCAACACATGTATACTTGTATGTGAGTAAGTCAGTTGAGTGTGTGTGTGTGTTAGACACATGTGAGTATACATGCAGTGATGTGGGGGCGTGGTGGCAAGACAATCACTTGGAATGCGTGCGCTGCCATGCACGCCAAGCAGTTGAGGCAAACAGACAAGACAGTTACACGTTGTCTGCAGACAGACAGACAGACCTGGGCACAGCTGTGTATGTTTACATGTGTACAGGTGATACTTTTGTGTTTGAATCTGTGACAGAGGCTTGAGAAATGGAGACAGACAGAGAACAGCTTTGAGCTGAGCTGGGCAATTGTGCACAAGCCAGAGTGTGAAAGGTGTTCCATCATCTTAGTGCAGATTTACCTGTTAGGGCTTACATCCATCAAAACAGGAACTTTACATAGCAGTTGTCTCACTGTGCACAGGACTGAAAAATTATACCAGTTCTTGCAGAAAAGCATTGTCCCCTGCCCCACCGTGATCTTAAAGCATATTACATGTGATCAAAGTCGTATGATTCAGAATCGAAAAGCTTCCTTTTTTTAACATATTCATATAATCATGAAGTGATTTATCATCTTAAGTGATCCGCTAAAACTACAAATGCAGGAAAATTTTCATTTCAGATTTCATCAATTGATTGTCATCAAATTGTTGCAACCCATCAAACCAATTAAGATCTAATAGATTTAAAGCAATATAATGTAGTTTTGCATGGCAACAGAAGACTCTCCTGGCACAAGCAGAAACAATTGGATGCTTGTGCATTTAACTCTGTTAATATGTTTGCAAGGAGAGTACTGCACTACTTGCGACATCATTTAAAGGGGAAAAACAGTAAGTGTTTGACCCGCCTTTGCAGGTCAGTGACCCTTTAATGTTGCCCTCTCTCCATCTGAACTTACAGCATTTGTGTTCAACTGCAGCTGCTAACGACTAGCGTTGACTACAAGACAAGCTGCTGATAAAGATCTCGCCTCTATCTTGTTCAAGTCTATATTCCTCAGTCAACTTTTGCTGAGACTCTTTGGTCTTTTCATGTCTACCATGATATGCATTGTACAATTCCAAGCTACTTTCCTGGCATCAAGCTTCCTGCCTGGTAAGTCCAGGTTACATAGAGCAAGAACAGGCCTTCAAGGCACGGAATCAATTACAACTCAATGAAGCATGACAATTTTTAAGCTAATATTTCACATTAAAACAATTACATTATGTTGCTTTAAAAGCCTGGAAGAGAAGAGATTGCGCACTAATTTGAAAAACAATTATGTCCTGTTAATTTGTCCTCATGGTTAGCATGGCTACAGTCATTTAAAAGCCAAGCTGCTAATTGTAGATCCCTGAGGGGCGTGGCTTCAGAAAGCTGGTGCTTGATTTATAATGCTCCGCCCCCCGGCAGCATGCATAGAGGGATGTATGGTTGATGTGAGGGCACGGGTGTGTTTGAAGGTGTCTGGGACTGCTGTGTCCTGTATTTGTGGGTATGATCACCAGAGTGTGCTAGAGACAGTGTCCTCCTACTTGTCTTAACTGATCCTCGTCTTATGGTGTGAGCTTTCAGCCTAAGCAGCTCTAGCCAGGTGCTGCATCTGTCTGCAAAGGAACCGTAATCAACGGAGGCAGCTGGAGAGAACACACACCCAAACATACATACATACACAAAAAAAAAAAAACAAGAAAAGAAAAGATAACAAACAAAACAAGACGGAAAAAACAAACAAACGATCAGAAAAGAACAAAAGTGGATGAGGTCTGGAGCGGTGCAGGATAACTCTGTCCGAGACAAAAGGATGAGAAGTCAAAATGGGGGCAGTGTAGTGGTTTTGGTAGCAGGGAGATAGGGTGGGAGGATAATAAAAGAGACGGGGAGCTTACCTCTGGAGGAGATATTGGTACTCCCTGTGACACCTGTCAGACAGACACACACACCCAAACATCAAAGTCGACCTTTACATTAGACAGAGTGCAAAAAGAACGTGGCATTGATCCGCTGCCCCTTAGCAGTGGTTAGATAGCTTCCAAGACCACTTTTAAACTCGGTAATAAATGCAATCTGTATCTGGACACCTTATCCAGATACACCAGGTATTTTCAAGGCTCTCTCACTATCCTCATTGAGATGAGATCTCTTTCCTCCAGAGTAAAATTTGCACATGAGGCTGAGGTGGTGGCGCATCATCTGTACCCTGTGTGTTGACATGACAGGTGTAAGATCACCAGATGTTATAGTGATAATGTTATCACATTATTACAGAAGATTCTACTTTTCCTCTGTTGAGGGAGGGGCCACTTTGACTTGTTTTCTGTTAGTTAACGCTACATCAGTGAACTGGTCGCCATGGATGAGGGATCATAGTAATACATGGTGGGAGCTCATGTCAAGGGCTCTTTTGGAGAAGATGTTGGGAATGATGTGGCATGGGTACAGATGCCGGCACGCTGTGCAGATTGTGTTCACTTCTACCAAACACCTGAACACAATTCCAGCACCACATCTCAACTAGACAACATCACAGTCTTCTAAGTTCACAGAAGAACAGACAACTCTGCTACTAAACAGTTATTTATTTACCTGCTGAGCACACCATAACCAGCTGATTATGGCTGAGTTTTGCCGCTGGAGTGAGTAAAGAGACTGTACCTGAAGTGTTAGTGGAGGAGATGGGCAATGCCTGTTAGTGAAGAAGAGCAGGCAGGGAGGTCAGAGAGCCATCTGCAAAAAAATACCTGAGATTTTGGATGAAGGATGAGCGTTTGTGGATGACAAGTCTGCGCAGAGCTCCAGGGGAAACTGCAACTGCTCCTCAGTCTCACTGCACCCTGAAAAGGTACAAACAATATCATTCAAATGCTTTAGTCCTTATCTAAAACATGGAATAGAACAGAGGTGATGTTTAAAATGGTAAGACTGTTTCCAGTAGTTTGGTCTAAAAAGAAAATGTTACCAACTTCAATAATAGAGAGACAAACTCTAAAAAGCTTTTTGATGTCTCTACATGCTGCTTTGAGGTTCACTCAATATTGATACTGTATCAGCCCATCTTTTCTCAGTAACTGCACAGCTACGGGCTCACAAAGCAGCTGCACAGAGAGATGCACGCTTCAATCTAGTTCAATGCATCCACTGATCTAACGGATTAATATGTAATATGCATGTATAGGAACTTGTGGAGCCACACTCTGACTATCAGTCACCACGGAACCTTGAGCAGAGCTGTGACTGACTCCACAGCCATGGAGCAAATAAAATCACTGTTGATTAAACAATATACGCTCTAACTATATGTACAGACATAAAACAGGTATTTGTCAGCTATGGTCTGTTAAATAAACAGACCTTTGGTGATGGGCTTGTCCACTGGCCTCTCCTGGGTCTGATCCTTGTCGAATGTCATGGCAACCGCAGTCACTGCAACCTGGAGAAAAGACATTGACAATGAAACAATAAATTCTGTTTTGATATAATTTCACAAATCAGAGATGGCCTGAGGTTTCTGACCTGTATGAGTTCTTCTTCTGGCACTGCTACGGTGAAGTTGAGACGACATAGACAGCAGGGGATCATAGAGCGCAACTTGAAGTAAAAGCTCTGAAAGAAACGCAATAAATTAAGGACCAACAATGAACGGAGGCTTGTTCATTGCACTGCAAGTTCCATCGTAAATAGTATAAAGCTCTAGTCTATACACACAGACCACTTCAAAGACACAAAGATCTGCAGGCTACTACATAAGGAGTAAATATTTGTTTAACAAGAGGGGCAACTTACCTTCAGCAGGTTCTCACAGAGGTCAGTGAAGATCTTGTTTAGGCCTTGATTAGTAAGATTGGCATTACTCAACCGAAATACCCTCACTGAGGTAAACATCTGTAAAACAGTAACAGAAAAACACATTATATACTTACAAAAGTATATACAAAACCCTTATGTCGTACATTTCAGTGAAGACTTCTGTAGGTTTCTTTAATACGGTATTGTCTCCATCTTCAAACTGTAGTTTTGTATAAGCTACAAATGCATGCAGCAACTAAAAAAAAGCACCTCTGAAATATTTTCCACACCAATGAAATATGATGCAAAGAGTCATAAAAAACACAATGCTTTAATGAAGGTATGCAAAGGTACTATTATCTGCAAAATTAAGAATAACCTGCACTCCTGATGTCCAGTTGCAAATCCCAGGCATAATCTCAGTGTTGCAGCTGTGGAAACCTGGAGACAGAAAGGTGGACCAGGACATCAAAACCCAGAAGTAAATATCACATTTTTCTTCTTTATTGTAACAGGTGTGAAGTGAATGGTGAACAAACCATTGGGGGGAGGAACATCAACCAGGAGGGAGTGGATGTCCTCCACAGCATCAGTATCATCAATCTATAGAAATCACAGCAAACTGTTACATTTCCACTCCATAGCATTTAAATACAAGAATCACATTTCTTTTTGGATACACACCTCCAGGACGAAGGCATCCTTCTTGCCATGAGAGAGGTCCAGTTCTGACAGTTCATCTGAGCTTTCTGAATGGGAGCGGAACAGTCTGGATCTTTGTCTGTGCTCAGGGATAGGAGAACCCACTGCTTCCTCTGTAAGCTCCTACAAGCAAAGGCAAACAATGTCTGAGTGGACTGGATATCAAGGTGAACACCACAGTAGCAGTAGCACCCTCCCCCCCACACACCCCCACCCAATCTGTCCAGGCTGTACATAAAGTTGAGTGAGTATGTTACTAACACACAACATGCACACTCTCACTCAGGTGCCCGATCAGCAGTACCACTACACACAAGGCGGATGTTAATTTGATAAAAACTTTGGAGGAGTAAGGAGTGGCACAACCACACAGACACACCATGACAACATACACAGGTGAGAGTGTGAAGGGGCGGGGTCAATGGTCTGTATACAAATACAAAAACATAATGAGTCTACAATGGGTTGGCCTGGTGAGGTGACTGGAGTGGGTGACACATAGTCCTGCTCCCAAACTTCCCCCAGTTAAGAGCTGTTATACACAGTATAGGTGTTGCACAATTACTATTAATAGAGTGAAACATTTATCATGCTTCGCCGTGTCTCACAGCTATAAGTTTGTGTGCTCAGTACCATGTTTATGTCGCAGAGCACCTCTGGATCCAGGGTAAATAATTTCTTTAATGACCAGAGAAAGACAACAGGGGTAAGTTTATCATGATTTACAAAGAACAGATTGTATGAACATATATTATATATATATATTGTATATTATTACATGATTTTAACACTTGAACAGAATATACAAAATAATGGAAACATTTCACCATCAAATTGATCTTATTGTGTTGTAAAATCACAAAATTTATTGTAAAAAAATTAACTGGATGATACTGTGTTATGACAGAAGTACGAATCTTAATAGTATTTTATTAAAAACTAAAAGGGATCCAAAAAACATGACTGAGGGAAATTTAGAGCCTATTGACTTTTCTATCATGTTGACTAAGATGCGGGTACATGAAGTGTATTAAAAATGTAAGTTTCTAACGTACCACTAAGGTTCCGAGATGACAATAAAACCATAGTTCCAGTTTATAAATTTCAACTTGTGAAAACACTATAAATCAAATACGCTTATCAATCAATAACTTACATTTATTTCACTATGAAGGTTAAAATGTTCGGGATCTTTTACACTGTTAGTTTTAAAGTACTGTTGATTCAACTTTATGGTCCTTTCAGGGACTCTAGCTTGTGGTGCAGAGTGTCATAGACCTTCACTGTCAGGCAATCATTTTGTCCAACCAATTTACATGAACGAGGATAGACTACTTATCGGACTGTTGAAGACTGCATTCTCTTTAGCTCAGTGTACTGATAGTCTGGGAATTGAATAGAGTCCCAACAACCCAAATGACTTATTAATGTTTGACTGAAACTTAATGGAGACCTACTTTGTGGTGAAAATCTGACATAATAAGGAAAAGTTTGCAGAAATACAAACTTCCACACATTCAATCACCATATACATGCGTGTGTTGTGTGTCTCACCGGAGGGTTTATTTGATAGAGCTCTTTGTTCTTTGCTATAGTGTCATTGATCCTTTTCTGAATGGTCAGGATGTGATGCTCATTGCTGAGGTCACCAGGAGTCTTCCCCGCGATCTGAATGCCTCCCGGTGAAGGCAGCGCTGTCAGATACACCCCTGTAGCAGACTGAACACACACATTATTTAACAACTGTGTTGCTTGAAACGTGACTGTTTTTAAATTTTCATTTAGAATGTCAACCTACAGCCAGACCCAGCAGCATGTTTTCACCAACACTGATCTGTATATGTAGGCCAAACAGAGCGTTCATGCTCCGCAGCTTCAGTTTGTTCATCAGCTGAGTGTGTAGTTCATATTCCATAAATGGAAGGAGGTTGGAGATGGCCGTCGCATTCACTTCTCCCTGGGCTTTCTTTTTAAGGCGACAGAGTCTAGAAGACAAGAATACAATTGCATTAACACGCTTTGATCAATCTCTTCAATTTGTATTTCAGCCTTGCATTTTTATTTGGTTCAAAAGGGTGTGCTTCTTCTCATTGTTCGGGTTTTTAAGCATTTGGAGCCATTCAACCGTTAGATGTTATACCTGGCCTGGATGAGGCAGCCCTTCCCTGTTACAGCTGCTTCTGGTGGCAGGTCTATCGTTGTGAACAGCACATCAGGAACCTGGGAAAAGTCGTTGGTCAATTAAGGAAATCCGTTTCCTTTAGATGTGAGCGTGACATTAAACACTGGAAAATAGTTATTGTATTTAACATGCATCAGTCTTTCATTTAAGTAAAAAGGAAAACGGACTAGAGACCTTTTGTCGTCTACAGTGATAGCAATAGGTGAGCTGGGCAGGGAACGGCATGTTGAATTCATCATATGGTATGTGACAGAACCCACAGCCCGGAGGAGACGGCTCCTCAAACCTGGTGAACACACACACACCATCTGGTATCAGACTCCATCATTGATTCCAAGTTATACAGATTGTATACATACAAGGATTGACAATCAGTTTGCCCACTCAATGAATCAAGACAACCTGTGGTCGGAGCTTCCAATGTCTAAACAGCCTTCACGCATGTATCGGGGATTCAGGATGGCTGCTGTGCCCGACGCTGACAGGATACAGACCTCCTCACTGAGGTGAGGTGGAGAGATCAAGAGAGAAAGAAATGGGATGAATAATCAGATTTATTGGCCAACTGTGTTAATACACACAGTGCAGACAATGTTTATATTGTTTACAGACGCAATGTGCAGCTCATATAAAAGTCACAATACATTAAGTTCAATTGTGCGGGGACTAGACATGAACCTGGAGAGCTGAATTTTCTGCCCCTTCTCACTGCACTAGTCGCAGAGAGGTGTGTCTCTCACTCATGTGGTAGTCAGCTACAGGCAAGTGTCTTCTTTGGAAAGCGTTATATGCAAATTTAATATTTATATACTGCTGTTCCAGTGTGTTATTATCCCTGGCGGAAAAAATAATATGCAATCTATATGTTGGTAGTTCATGGTTCAGTTTTGCTCTGTTAAAGTCCCCTCGGTTTGTTCAAAGTGAGATGTTTGTTCCAAGCTAGTTATCTGATCGGCAAGGCATGAATCAGTGCGTCATTCATGCTGGCCAGGGATGACCAGGATGAAAGAGGAAAACTTCCTCTATGAAATAAAAAGACTTGCAGTTTATTAACAAGTTCTCTTTATGTTTGGCGTTTCGCCAGGTGAATTGATGGAGGGTAGTTTTGAAATTCTTGCTGTCTTAGCTACGCTGCTTAATCGGCATGCTGCTGCCGTCTGAGTCTCCTCCATGTAGTACAATTGCCAATATTTCTCGAGCTAGGAGCTTCCAAAAACCTTCCCGCTTAAAGTTGTATATGAGTAACAGAGCAATAATAAACATCAGTAAATTTACGAAGCTTAATACACAGAAATGTAAAATGATGAGCTACAAAGAGAAACTTCATACCAGATGCTTGTGCTCTCACTGTACCCGACAACAGCATGGCAACCAAGAGCTTTGGCGTGGGACTTGATCTCCTGGCGAATCTCCTCCCACCAGGCATCACGAGTCTCTGGCTCATCTGAAAAACACAAGAATCTGAATCAAAAAGCTTCCAAAAGAATTCATATTAGATTGATAATCCATCAGAAGTTAAGAGAGAAGTACAATGTAGATACGAACAAACTAATTCTAAACCTAACTAATTGTTTACTATTTGAATATAATACTACCATGACAAGGACAAACATGCTATCAGAAGAACTCACAAATATCTGTCTAATCTGGTTTCTAATCTACGACTTACCCGAAAATAAATAAACAGAAATTAGGACAGTTTGTATTTTCCTGTTCATCATGGATTAAATTGGGTTTCAAAGCAAGACAAAATGAAGTTTCATTTTGTAAAACAAAGTGACCATGATAATGATTCATGAGAATTTGAGGATGATGATGAAGGCAAACTCGATGAATAGGTAAATTGTGTGTGTGTGTGTGTAATTTTCTCAAGGCAGATTTTCTGCATCCAAATTGTTTGTCCTTCTCTTCTCTACATCTCCTTTTCATCAGCCACATTGAGAGAAGGGAGACAATAAAGTGAGAGCCAGTTCTGTATTTATGTTTTAGTTATAGAATGATTATAAAAGTATTTCCTACCCTGGTGACAAAGACTATAAAATCTGGGATTGAACCTTCATCATTCTTGGGTGTGTTTCAATAGTCTTATGAGGCTTTGCTCAAATACCATCTTTGTTTTAATTAACATTGTTGAAAAGGACCTAATTGTTCCCAGTTTAGAGTCAAAGTTCACACATTTGTTGGTTCTGGATCACTGAACAAAGAAGACGCAAAGGAAGCTGCATTAGAGTATTGAGCCGCACCCCATGGCTCCCTAGAAGGGCCACATGCTCACGGAGCCCCAGAAAGAGAGCTGCTCAGCTGCTTGGTGAGACAGGGGATGGGAATGAATCAGGTGGAAATGAGAGATCAACTGAAGAGATGAAGAAAACGACTGATTGTCAGGCATCAGGCCCACAAGTGGGTTCCTTTAAACCAGAAGCAGAATGTCACACAGGCACAGGCTCACCAACGTGCACGCTCATGACCATGTGCACGCTCATGGGCAGAGGAGGGCCATATTCATTCACCGGAGTCCCATCAAACCTTGTTGAGAGTAGAGAACACTGAGTGCTATCATACATCTTCCACTCGCCAAGCTCACATCTCTCTTTACATCCCCATCATGGATCCCATATCCATTCTTTAATTATCACCCTGCCTTCAATCCATCCATCCCTCCCTCCTTCTCTCTCTCTCTCAGTATGAATACGGCCCAGTGAGTTAGGAATGCACATGCCTGGTGGTTTTTTGTCACAAAGTAAACCTCCTAAACCTCCGCTGGTCTAGACAGGTTTGACCACAATGCATATTCAGGAAGCATTGGAGGAGCGCTGGGACAACGTTAGGGAAGAGCTGCAGGTCTTCTATGCAGCAGGATGAGCTGGGGGCAAGGGTGGGGGTTGGGGGTTAACCAGGCCAAGCTGGATGGGGAGGGGGCACAGCGCATGCTCAACTCAGCTCAGCACACACTCACACAGATTAGAGAGAGGAGAATGACAGCTCACTGAATATATTAATTTCCAGTGACAGACTATCAGAATAATATTGAATTTGTTTGTAGATGTGTGAGCCAGTTGCGTCAAAGAAGGTTTGTGTTGAGTATGTAAGAGGGCATTAGTTTAACAAACAAGCCTCATCCACTTCACTGAGCTGCCATCACTCCTGTGGGTGAGAGCAGTAAAAGGGAGAAATACCTGCAGTGACACTATTCCAGTCTAGCAGTTTGTATGAGCGCGTGTTGCCCAAGGCTGGGCCAGAACACACCATTAGTACAGAAGAGAGAGAAAAAGAAAAGAGACAGTCTAACATACAAGCACAGCACAACAGCAGCACTCAACATTCACTATGCAAAGACACACAACACTTCACAGTCACTATGCAAAGACAACTATATTCAGGTTGCCTATCATCATCTCGCAGAAGAAGAAAAGACTAAGCAAAAGAATAGAGATGAGAAAAGCTACAGACCCTGCTCAAATATTGAAAGATTTAACGAGAAAATAAATTATAATGTGACAAGGGACCATGCAGTGGATGTCTAAAGGCAGTTAGAATGGATTTCACTTCTCATTCATTTCTATGGGGAACTGGAAGAGACTTTTTCCCCCCAGTCACAATTTGACCTGCCTCTCTCAATTGTGGTTCACCTGATTGAACGCGCGAGAACACAAGGCTCTACAATGTCCAGCAATCTTATTATACTTTAGCTACGATGTCTATAAGTGAAGGCATTATTTTACCGGTGCTCATGCCCTTTTTCTCTCTCTCTTCTCTCTCTCTCCTTAACAAGGGTCTGACTGCTTTCTGGTTACAAGTTACAACTTTTCATGCTGACCCAGCCATCTCAGCACTCCCTCTTCAACACATGAGTTAAGACATCCTTAACTCAAAAGGGGTCAAATAAATCAAGCAATAGGCAGAGACAAGTACTCAACTAATGAGCCAATGTTTCACCCTCATCAATATAAGGCTAAAGATCTCCATTATATGAGGAAACATTAAAATATTGACACACATATAGGAATCCTATGCATCAGAGCATGATTAAGACACAACGGCACCTCACTACGGCGCCATCTGCCTGCAGCCAAAGACACTACACAACAGAAGCAGCAGGCAACAGATTGGAGCCATGCACCACTACTGCACCTCACCTCCACAATAACACAGCGGCACACGGGCGCGCAAACACACACACACACATAGCCTTCACATGACCGGCACAGACTGTAGATTACATAAAGCCAGTCAGTCAAACCGCAAGGTGAAAGTTGCCCCTATCTATAAAACTTAGTGATACAGCTTATGATGGCACTTTGTTTCCACAATGCCATAAAGCTGCAGCCTATAACAGACCAGGAACAGCTTTCACCTGTTTAGGGTGATGCTTCATACATAACTTTGGTCTTTAACATATAATTTGAGAACAACCGAACAGGGATTAGAACTACACAGAGGAAAACTGTTCAGCACAAGCGGTTAATGGGCAGCATTACTAACAGACAACAAGACTGGACATCCACACAAGTCACCTACAGAGGAGCTTAATCCGACAGTTTCACAGGACAAAGGACGAGCTACGTTGGGATGTTTTCTGTTTATGTGCTACGTGTGTTGAACTCACCAGGGTTGTGTATGCGGTCAAGTAGTTTGACAGAGCGAGCACTGACCACTCCGCCAACATGAACCAGAAAACCAGGTGGGAAAGAGGTCAAAGTGAAGAAGGGGAACTCCTGTGGACATAAACACGCAGGTCATGTATAGCAGGGAAAAACACACATATCACATTCAGTGACATTTCCATTATGCCAGTTTGTTTTTATATAAAATAAAGTTATATGAATAATTTTGGTTT
>CAAKHC010003848.1:0-13004 GCA_901007825.1 Macroramphosus scolopax | reverse complement strand
TAGTTACGTTTTCCTCACTCTTCAGTAATATATGCTATAAATATGCTTTATAACCACCTCATATATTAGGACAAAGGTGAAGACGGGCGTAGAGAAAAGGAATGCAAAATTAGCAGCTGAAGTGTCCTTGAGCAGGGCGGTGTCGACTGCTGCCTGTGTGTGTGTGTGTGTGTGTGTGTTCACTCCCTGCAGATGGGTCAAATGCAGATAAATAAACTAAAGTATCTAAATAAAATTCTATTTAATTTTCATCGGTGTGTCTATTCATTATTATTATTATTATTATTATCATTATTACTATTCAAACATTCAGAGTCGAGTTAAACCTGTCTTGGTTTATCAGATCACAGATCAGCTTCGTGAAATTCTTTGTTTTAGAAATAAACAGGTCTTGTTTCTTGTTATAAGGACTCACAAACATAACTTATAGAAGGGCTTCTTTTTAATGAAATGAGATAATTTCCCTCGGGATAAATAAAGTATCTACCTACCTACCTACCTACCTACATTGTATTTTGGCAGCAATATTTAAATTTGTTATCAACAAAGTGCATTTTGGTTTTGAACTTGGAATATTGAAAACTGGATAAAGTCCGTGGCAGTGCCAGCTGACTGTAACCACACACATTCCGCCACAAAGAGCATGTCCGGGGATAAGGGATCGCATGTCCTGCTGGGGATGTTAAAGGTCAACTCAAACAGGTTTTTCCTCACGGGCAGTAGAACACTCTGAACGCGTCAAAAGAAACACATTCTGCCTCCGTCATCACGCAGAGCGACGTAAGCCGCTCGTCCAATCAGGTGAGGAGCCAGAAGCTCAGGAAAGGAGCAGATGATATGGCAGCTTTGAGGGAAACCAGGTGGAACTTGCTTTGTTAACACGGATAAGCTTCTGATCATGAAGACACTTTGACTCCGAGTCGGCGACACGGTAGCTGCTTGAAATGATTTACTTAATCTTGATTTCCGCCTTCTCCGGAGCACTCGTTACGTTGATATTACAGTTCTTGCTGATCTACCGGAGAAGCCCCGAGCCCATCGGCAGGACGGAGCAGTATGTCAAAGTAGTGCCTGATAACGCATTGAAGGATTACTTTAATACCCAACATGCCGAACCAGGCCAGCAGCAGCAGGACAGCGCAGCATCTGCTGCATCTAAACAGCAAGAGGCCGTCTCGAGCAGGCAGCAGGAAGCGGCTGTCACGAGCGGCAGCCCCAAACAACAGCCGCCACCGCCTGCGCACAGCGAGCCCATGGATGCGGCCAAACCCGAAACCTGCAATTTCCTAAATGCTATATTCTTGTTCCTGTTCAGAGAGCTCCAGGACACCCCGGTGGTCAGACACTGGCTCACCAAAAAGATCAAGGTGGAGTTTGAGGAGCTGCTGCAGACCAAGACAGCAGGTCGTCTGCTGGAGGGACTCAGTCTCAGGGACATCTCCCTGGGCAATTCCCTGCCGGTCTTTAAATCAGCCAAACTTATGAAGCCCGTTCATGTGAACGAGGACGGTATGCCCGAGGAACTCAACTTTGAGGTGGACATCGAATACAATGGCGGCTTCCACCTCGCCATCGACGTCGAGCTGGTGTTTGGGAAGTCCGCTTACCTGTTCGTGAAGATGAGGCGCGTGGTGGGGAGGCTGAGGCTGCAGTTCACGCGCATGCCCTTCTCCCATTGGTCCTTCTCGTTCCTCGAGGACCCGCTGGTGGACTTCGAGGTGAAGTCTCAGTTCGAGGGGAGGCCTCTGCCTCAGCTCACCTCCATCATAGTCAACCAGCTGAAACGGGTCATCAAAAAGAAACACACTTTACCGAACTACAAAATCAGGTAAGAAACACTTGACTTCATCAAACTCCAACACTGACACCTGCAGGTTCATCAAACTCCAAAAGCAACACCAACAACACTCATCCTGTGTTACTGCACCACATACCAGCTTTGTATGACGCTTATCATTTTGACTGACTATTTTAAAGGTGCACTTAGTGAAAATAATCTATTGCCCATTGGACTGTTTGTATCCAGTTCGTCCTCAAGGGGTGATAGTGAGTCACTGTATGAGGAGCAGCTTTGCTCAGAGCTTCCTCCAGATGTCTGAAGTCTTCACTGATGAAACCGTACGGTGGCTGAATAAGTTGAAATCATTTCGGGCGCTTGCTACCCTGATCTCATTCTTTCATTCAGTAACCAAAACCCGTGACCGTAGGTGAGGTTTGGAACATGGTTAACTGTCACTGGAATGTACGGCGATAATAACAAAAACAAAGTAAGCTGTTACTTTACCGTGTTTTATTAGTATCAGTACTTTAAGTATGACAGTGTTTAATTCCCTGAGTGGCGTCAGTGAGAGTGTCTGTACAAGAAGTTGTAATCTGACGCAGACCAAAGAATTCATTCATCATATCCAACTTGACAAAGCATCTTGCTGACAAACATGCAGGTCTGTTCAGGGTGACGCGGCAGATCATGTCCCCGATAGCGTGATTACATCTGTCTACAACCTCGATACAACTCAAACAACTGCGACTGACGTGGTCACAAGCAAACTTTTGGACGAGACAATCCAGAGCAAGAATATATGTTAGCCAAGTTCCTACTGTTAAAGTAACTTTAACATAACAAGTTGCTTAAAATCAAACGTATGCAGTCTACTCAATGACATCAGATTACTGCATCATATAAGAGCTTCAAAAACTTTATGAACTTTATCTAATTATTTACAATAATCCAATTATCAGTAGTTAAATGCACCAATTCATTTCCATAAACAGCGACGTGTGAAAAAGAAACAGTAAAATGCAGTAAAAATAGCAGATTAACTACAATTCTGTTGTTCATGAAAAGAATAAATGTAAATTATATTAAATGTAGTTCTGGTCGCAGCGACAGTGAATCACATGTGCTTCGCTGTTTTTCCTCTGAAGAGACGTTTAAGGAACAAGATCTATTACATGTTTCACATTATTATTCCCCGGCCAGTTCGTCCAGACAGAGCAGCTCAAATTGCAACGTTAATTGACACTAATGAAGCGTAAACTAGTGATAAATTTAAAGGAAGAGAAATGTTTTCTGACTCTGTTCTCCCCTGTGTTGTCACCAGAGCTGCAGCTCTGCCTCCCACATCTACGTCTGCTTCCTGTTGCAGTGAATGTCTTTCACTTCTTTTTGGGTGGAAGTGTAGAACACATGCGTCTGTCACGTTACTTCTTCAGGCTACATGCAGTTTTTCTCTACTATAACTCATGTTTACGTGCTGCTCGGCAGGGAGTCGGTGTTACACGTGTCGGTTGGTGTTGAGGCTTCCACCCACCGAGTATTCACCGAGACATTTCATCAATTAGTCGGACAAAACTTTATGTGTCTTTGTTTCTCATGGTCAGCAGTGCAGAGACACACGGAGTCACGGTGTTTGTACGAATCCCTCAATATAAGAATAACCATGTAAGTTGGAGAGCGTGCACTGACTGATTATATCTGCAAAGAAATACGAGCTCTTGTATAAGTTTGATCGCCTTTAATCGTACGAGGAAAAGACCAAAACATTTGTTTTGGTGAAAGTGAGAGTCAAATTTAAGGTTCACGATCAACGAAACTTGTGCTGTACACATGTTCAATAAGCTTTAATTGTCTTGTTGGAAGGGCGTTGCACAGTTAAACCCAGAACTAATGAGTGTTTGGACCCGGGGCACCGTGTCCACTTAACTACTCGGTCTTAACCAAACAGTCTTGCCACATGGTTCAGTACGCAGCTGTTCGGGAGCTGCCCACTATATCGCAACAATCTTCCTCACCAGACGAGGCTGCCTGGCTGTGATGGAACTGTAGACGTTCGAATGTCCGTGTTGTCTGGGCGATTGCTTTTATAATGTAGTTTTGAGCCCGTTCAGCTGTGCCAGCGTGGACGTTCTGCCGCGCCGGCACAGTGTGGCAGAACATCACCACAGAGGGGCTATTTTCTTCAACCATAATCTAAAATAACATCTCCCACTCCATGAGTCAGAGAATGTTTGATTTCTTCCCTCCCACTTGCAGCTGCTGTGTATTTTCTCCATGACTTTTGTTTTCTCTGTTTGAGTCTAAAACGTGTTGCATGTGCCGGTTAAGCAGAAAGGAACCCAGAGGGTTTTTAAAAGGCTGCAGGTCATCGGTGAGACCATCCACCACATCCTACCTGATCCTTTAAAGAGTGCTTGACTGAATGTTTGAGCTGCAGTAGCTGACTGACTTTAGTTGACCTCTTCCACCCCCCTTCAGTCAAATCCATCACATTGAAAACAAATGTCTGAAAGAAATGCAGCTTGATGGTCGTCAACAACGTCCGTAACAGATCCAGGTCAGTTCATGTTTTGCAAGCAGAGTCTGATGAGATTCTAAAATAAGAGTTGTAGCCTCTGTAATCTGAATACTGGGCCACTCCGTCCAAATACTGAATCCTATCGATGAATGGAAGTCTGACATGGGTGGAGATGGCGACTCTCCTGTAAATGTAATCCATTTGTGAGTGGAGCATCTTCCCTCCATCACCATCTTTGACAACGTCACTGGCTTGCAGAGACACACAAACCTGACAACAGTCAAGTTTCATTCTGGCCCGTCACCAGATTACTCCCGGAATTAACATTCATTTGTAAAACCTTAAATATGCCGGGATCAGCTATTTAGAGCTGAGACTGATAATGGAGTCGATGCTTCCTCGGTAGGAGGGTCCTCACCAGTCGGGCGTCTCAGAGGACGGACTCAACAGTTGGTGAGTGTGCAGGTGTGAGTCATGGAAAAGGTCTCGTCTTTAATCCCACACTACAAGTTCAAACACAGGATTTAATGGATGCGGTGCTGCTGTTGGTGCTCTTCATCTATTTAGTTGAATTGGAGGGTGAAGTGGAGCATCTGCATCAGTCTGCCTCACAGGAGGAGGAGACTGTACAGTCCTCTCCTTTGCTAATGATGTTGTCAGGTAGGTCAAAAGTATCTTATTGTTGAAATATAACACAAACGTGTAGATCCTGAAGATCCTTCCAGGGAATAAATGTTCCACAGCTGGCAACTCTGCTGCTCCATTTTCATACTGGGCCAGTTTAAAGGACCCTGGTGTAAGTGTGCCGCACAGAAGATCGACACGAGCAGGTTGCTCGACATCGGAACGGCCCACGGCGGCATTTAATTACCGAGCATCCTTCAGATGGAGCCATTAAAAATCCTTCCTAGACTTTTGGTAGAAGCTCAGAGGACACTTCCCTCTTCAATATGACTTTGTAGAAAACTTTACGTATCGCTATCGTAATCGTTTCCGCTCCCTTACGGCGGGTTTCTGCTGCATTCGTTCAGTGAAATGACCAGAAAGCTCCACTCTGTTTCAAAGAATCCCACTTTGCCTCTGGCAGACGCAGTCCAGATGTCATGTGAGGTAGTTCAACAGCGGCGTTCTCTTTCCTGTCTGCTGCCGCTGTAACAACCCGGGCAACGGTTGCTATCTGCACATCGTCTCCCACCTTCACCCCTCTTTGTAGACCCTGTCAGAAGAGCTCTTCTCACTCAGACACAGTTGGAGGAAGATATAGTTGCACAGCATTTTGTAATTAGGAAACTCATTTTCTATGAGTGTGGTGACTTACCAAAATTTAAATAGTATCTGCTGAACCAGGACTCAGTGAGGTGAGGAGCGCCCCCTCTGGACCAGCGGGGGCGTCGCAGTGCAGGACCAAAACAGGAAACACGTTATCTGACCAGCGACTTGAGGCCCTTATCAGTTTGAAGCTGCCTGTTATTCTGTTATCAGTCATCGCCGTGCAGTGCAGCAGAAACTGTCTGTTTCTCTTGATGAACTCGAGGTGTCTAGTTGGAGCCCGGCCGTCCTGCACTGGCTGGTCGCGGTATAACAGCAGTAAAAACGATTGTTCACTCTGACAAATATACTTCTGTAAAACATCGTAGTGAAACCTCACAATTATTGTTAACTTCTAAACCAGAGAAACGGCTTCCTGCCTCACCGGACGACCCAGGTCGCAGCACGTGAAGCTACTCACTTGATCTCATGTGGAGAGGTGATGAGCTCCAGGAGTCCAGGTGGTGGTGGTGGTGGTGATGATGATGATGATGACCATGTTTTTCATTGGCAAAGGGAATCAGTGTACCAAACCTTATTTAACTGCAGCTTCCGCACCACGAAATGAAAGACGATGACGGCGGCAGGTCATTTCAACTTTTGCTAATTAAAGTTCATTCCGCAATTCATTTGAGGCTCCAATGATAAAAATGTTGGTTGCTGGGTTTGTATTTCCCTGCAAGTCAGTGTTTGTATTCAGCCAAAGATCCCTTTGGTTCCGACGGAGTGACATGTCGTCTCGAGGATCACGACACATTCATGTCAGGAGTCGCATTCTCCAGTTGACTTTATTTATATCTGATGACCCTCAGCATTTGGATTCGGTATTTGACCACACCTGTAGTGGCCCTGATGTATATTAATATTAGTGGTGGACGGTGTAGAAAGTACACAGGTAATCCTTCAGTATTGATTTTAAATATACCGCACTGACCAGTGAAGCCCTCTCAGATCTAAAGGGGCAGTGACAAAATTCACCAGTCAGTCAGAGGCAGGTGGAGGGAAGAAGACATCCCTTGGACACCGTACTGTAGTGGAGGAGTTAGGTGGAGTCCAGCGGAGTATCCAATGGAGTTTGAGAAGCGGTTTGCCATCAAACAAATCATGGCATTAAATCAGACCATTGTTTTGTTTTTATTCCCATTTAAAAAGTGACGAACGTTTTCTTAACCACAGCTGCACATTCATCTGCTCAGCCCTGCTCTTCATGTGTAGTAGCACACATGCACGTGATTCCAGTGCAGGAAAACATCCGCATGCATAGATGTGGTACTGCATGCAGCTGTTGGACTGACGACCCAGAAATCACTATCGGCCGCACAAACCGTAGATATCAGTTTTACATCACGGATGCCGGTTGGGGGAGGAAGTTCCTGTCATGCTGTGCATGATCATACTTTTCATTTTGATTACATGCTGCTGGATTTAATTGGAGTTAAATGTCTGAGCACTGTAGGCAATTAAACATGCAGACTGACATGCTGCAGGCAGAAGTTCTTCCGGATTATGCCGAGGCATCCCTGCTCATTCCTGCAATACTGTAACTGAACTGAATCAGGCTATCAAATGTAGAATTGTGTTTTGCGTGTGTTTTTTATTTTGCTGTTTTAATGGTCCGCCTCCTCCAGAATTCAACTCAGTGAATAACCAACCTGTGATTCAAAGCCAGTAGATGGTAGAACCGTATGATGCACATTACTGTTGTAATACTTCCTAACGAGACTTTCACAGGACATAGAATAGACCGTCACAGTCGATACATTACAGGACAAACTGCACAGCCTCATATTCAGTTACCGTTGTTTCTTATCCTGCTGTGTCAAAGAGTCGTATCAGACTCAAAAAGACAGTCCTGATGGACTTGGATCAGGACATCTTCAGAAATAATCATTAGCTGCAGTCCTGATCAGATTCATTACCAATGAAGTGTGATTGATTATTCAGCTGCTTAGCTTAATCAAACAGACTGCTCTGAGTTTAGTTTACATATTCATTTAGTCTCATACAACAGCTTTGACCGTGAGATGGATGATCTTTGCAGCCAGAAGCTCCGAGGCGCTCTGTAACTCTGCTGCTGCAATACAGTAAAACAATGCAGGGAACTCTGTTGTTTGACCATGAGCAGTTCTAAAAGTCTTATTCTTTAAAGATCATTCAGTACTACAGCATGAGTCAGAGGCTTAAAAGATTTGCTTTTAACTCTTTGGAGAGCTCTGGATCCAGGAAGTTGGGCCCAGGCCTGCCGTAGCCTGAGGATGCCCTTCAGAAAGGTGTGTGTGTGTGTGTGTGTGTGTGTGTGATATATGCCTAAATACCTCATCAAAGGCTCTTTGCTGCATGTCCAACTGTTAAATGCAAACATTAAACACTTGTTTACTGCCTCAGACTCGGTGTGTGGGAGAGCATTGCAGCAAACAGAAGTCTATAAATGTGCGTGAGTGTGTATCACCCACGATCACGCAGAGCGAGCGAGTGTGATAAGATGATGTAATGAAAAGCGGCCCCAGAGAATCGGAGCTAGACCTTGGGATTTGCTGAGTGGCACAGATGGTAGTTGTGTGTAGGGGAGGGCTGGGACTGCAGCCCACTGGAGGTAATCCAGGCCTTACAGCTCCAGTGTAGAGTGAGAACTTCAGCTGTGGGGAACACTGCATTAAAATCCATGATGGCTGCACATTGGCCCAGTCATCAATCACACTCACTGCCTTTGTTTTGTGCACATCTGTAAGCTGCAGTGGAAGAAGCTTAAGGGAGGGGAACAAGAGTACTGTAAGTACTGTACTTTTCGCACTATAAGCCGCACCGGACTATAAGCCGCGTTTTTTTAATGTTTAATTACCGTTATTAACGTCTTCAACTGTTCCCATTTAGCAATAGTAGCTACAGAACATGTACTATGCTGTGTAAACTGGACTGTATCACATAGCGTTTCAGACACACAAGCTTTTAAACTTTCTAACTTAACCGGCGGCTCCCAGCCACGTACCGGCAGCGATCTACTGCCGGATTGATGCCTTTAATTTAAAAGCTGCATCAGATGCATTTCTACGGTTGTTTTCCATCATGACGATGTCTCACAAACTGTCTCGCTCTCGTAATGACCGTCTGTCTCGCTGTCGTTCTGTCTCTCGTACCACTCGCGGTTCCACTTTTACTTTAGCGCTGTTTTCCGCCTCCGGAGGACTGTAACCAGTAAAATCCATAGATTTGGGATTTCCCCGATCGGCCGTTAGCGGTAAAAATCCGTAGATTAGCGCACCGTTATATAAGCGGCAGGGTCGAAAAATGCGGTAAAAAGTAGCGGCTTATAGTCCGAAAAGTACGGTAGTTTGTGCCTTTGTTTGACCAACTTGAGCTGATCATTTATTCAGTTGTCTATAGGCTTGGACTGTATCAAGACCTAACGTCATATCAGGTCTTTAAAATCCCAAAGGTATGGTTCATAATATCTACAGGGTACTGACCATGAACGTGTGGATACTTTTCATGTCAGCACCGCACGAAGCAGTGGAATGAGAATGTTCTCTGATGTGTGAGACTGCTGTGTGAGACTGTTTTCTGATGTGTGTGAGACTGTTCTCTGCTGTCTGACTGTTCCCTGCTGTTGAAGCCCTGCAGCATGTGCTTCAACAAACTGCGTTCTGGACGTTGCTGCTAACCCCAGATTGCTCGCAGGGTTCCAATCTAATATTTTAATGTTTATAGAATATTGCAGCAACGTGACCTCTGGCTCCACTGATGTGTGTGTGTGTGTGTGTGTGTGTGTGTGTGCACTGTGCAGATGTTTGCTGTAATATGTGTGTTTGTGGCTGCGGCCGCTATGGAGATTATAGATTATGTTAGAGAGATAATATTAGAGATTATACTTTACATGCGTGACGTCCCCTTCGGTAAAGATTTATTATGTTCCTGTGAAAGTGGCAGTTATTTTATTTCCGTAGCCTGATGTTGTTCTTTGCACTCGTAGCTCTTTTTGTTAATGCTGGTCATTAGTTTTTAATTTAATTTAGTTTTTTCCTCCTTTCTGATGAATTCTAGTGACACTTTAGAACAATCTGTTTATGAGCCACGCTGGGATTAATGATGCAGTAGAACTTCACAGAGCAGTTAGGTTCCTTCATGGCGGTTTGCCTTTAACTCAATCACATGAAACCATCTATTGATGAAATATTTATTTCTGATGCACATCACTGTTGTTTCCTCATATGACCAACTGATGACAGCCTGACAATATAAACTGATCACTGTGGAGAGAAAGTAGATTGGTATTGAATCATGTGTAAAAACTAAATACATCTTCAATTATGTGCAATATTATAACAACAATAACAACATAGAGTTCCATGTGAAAGATAATTCCTGTGAGTTTCGTTGCTCATTAACAGAGAGGACTGAGAGCTCTGACCGACTCCGTCCCGTTGACTTATTTCATCAGATATTTGGGGGAAGCCGCTTCGTATGGCTGCTCTGTATGTTCTGTATTACATCACACCTCAGCCCTCCTTGCACACACACACACGGTGTCCACTTTCACTCGTTACATCATTGCGCTCTAGATATCTGTCACTCCTCTTTAACCTCTCCTCTCCTGTCGTTTCCCGTCAGAGGGGGCACGCAGATATCATTACTACACACAGCTAGAGGTTTTTTAGCTCAGCCTCGCTGTGTGCACCATTTACAGGAGGTGCAGCGATTGGCTGCGGCCGGGCTGCTGTTTTGGCTGAAGGCCCAGGAGCCGGAGATGATGAGGTTTGTAAAACAACACGAGTGTGATTGCCAGGAGCCGGACCGAGTACTATACAGCCATTAGCTGGTCTGTAATGAGTCTGTCGCTCCATTCTGCAGTGTCACAGTGGAAGAAATAGTGCAGCAGCTCAGTTCATGTCACAGCCAGACATCCTGTCGAAGAAATGAACGAGACCAGCGGTTCATGTGAAGCTAACGAGGGTTGGAACGTTATGTAACTTGTACAAGTGTTCACAGGAGAACAAAGCAATCATCTTTAGCATTGCACCATGACAGTTAATATCCGGCTATATAGATACACGTGTTGTGAAGAGGAGGGTCCAGACCTGCTCTACATGTGTCCTTTATGAACCCCCACATGGTGAGCATGTTGTCTTCACCAACAACCAGGCTAACATTAACTCACTAAACGACACTCATTCATACAGATAGAAATATGAAATGTCTGAGAACATAAAGGCCACTAAGATTAGCGTGTTCTGCAGCTGTTCACATGGTTACAACTTATGTGTACCATAATTAATAATTACAGACGTGCAGTGAAACATTCATTAAAGCAGCAGAACCTGCTCACCGTTTGGTGTCCAGGCTCCGCCCCCGTCCCCTCGCACATGTGTTCGAGTCGAGAACTTGGGGCGTGATGAGCAGATTTGATTTCTTATTCATCCCCTTTTAATTTCTCTCAGTTTCTCCACTCTCCAAATACATTGAAGGTTGTCTTGTCCTACTTTGGTTCTGTTTCAGGTCCCGAACCTCAAAGAACTCGATGTTTCTCCTGCTTTTCTTAAAGACTTTCATTCATTCACTCTGAACTTGTAATGAACACAAACGTTGCAGGTACGTAAGGCAGTTAAAAACAACGATGCTTTGTGTAATCCTTCCAACAAACACACACAATCAAAGGTAAAACATGACCTCGTTGGTGGAGGAGATGAACGCTGCTCTCTCAGAGGAGCAGATTTAACTGCAGGAAATAACATGATCCTTTATGAGGTCACTGCATGTCGGCTCTTCATCTGCAGCCTCATTTTAGATTTATTACAGGAACATTCGTCTGCATCTCCACGCCACCGTCCACAAAAATAGACATTAATCCTGGACCCATTAACGTCGAGTGATTAGATAGTTGACACTTTGGCAATTATCACTGTTTTATTTTGATGATTTAAAAGATAATCAGCATCAGCAACATCAGGAGCTGAGAAGAGGACACACATGACACATGTGCTGTGTTTTTATTCAAACCCGGCTGGTTGCACTGAAGGAGACGCGTCTCCACCGAGAACCCCACCCAGCATCCCTGACTGCTCCCCTCTCACAGTCTGAGGACCAGACACCACCTGGGCAGGTTCCTTCACTCTGTCTTGTTAACCTTTGGCTGCAGGTGTTTTACTGACGTGGAGATGTAACGTCTAAAGTGTGTTTTCCCTCCGTGTGACTGTCATTAATGATTGCTGCTATTAAAACCGATTTCTGATGTGCTCTGTTCCTCCCCAGATACAAGCCGTTCTTCCCCTTCCAAGTGCAGCCTCCTCTGGGGTCAGCTTGTGATTTGGACCTGTCAGTCCAGGACAGCAGGCTGGTGGAAGGTCGACTCCGAGTCACCCTCATCGAATGTAGCAGGTGAGACACTTGAACGACTCCCTCAGTTAGAACCCACTCTTGTTCCGGGCTTGTTTCAAGGTTCTGCCTCGGCTCTTTGTCCCATTAAAGGAACACCTGCTACAGTGTGTTGTGGTAGTTCAGGCAATAATGTGGTGCCAACAATGTGGCAACAGGTTGGACAATTCTATGTTCCAACTTTGTGGAAACAGTTTGGGGACGGACCTGAACATGATAAAAGCTCCTGTAGGTGGCCCAATACTTCTGTCCATATAGTGCATGTGGTGCTGCTGTTTGTCCCCCTACAGCGTTAACTGGATCCACACCTTTTCATCTAATGAACCAAAATCTCATGTCATGATGCCAAACAAGCTGTGGAGCTGGTGGATTTAAAGTTCTTGACTCAGGCACACTCACAAGTACCTTTTACTTTCAGTTAAACTTTCCATCAAAACTATCGAAGGAAAACATTGCACAACTGTTTCCATGCAAGGGGTGAGGTTGTTGCTACTGAACCATCCGACTGTCTTGTTGAAGTCGGTCCTGTGATGTCCTGAAGCAGTGGTTCCTCTGGGTTTACAATTCATGTGCAGAGGTCAGACACTTGATAGTCAGCTGAGAGCTGGTATTGTACTCACAAGCTAACATCTGATTTGGGAAGTGGTTTTGTACCATTCAGCTCATGTGGTAGGCTAATGTGATTAACCAGCATTATAGAACCACGTTCCATACAGATGCCCGATGACGCAGATACAAAGTCTCATTGTGCATTTTAAAGACTGAATCAGTGAAACAATCTGAGTTTAATCTCACACGCACGCACGCACGCACGCACGCACGCACGCACGCACGCACACACACACACACACACCTCTGTGTCTGAAGCTGGCATGTTTAAATTTGAATTGGCCTGAGAGTCAGATCAATTACAGGTGTGTGAAAAAGTGTTTGCCTCCTTCCTGATTTCTTATTTTTTGCATGTTTGTCACACTTAAATGTTTCAGATCATCAAACAAATTTAAATATTAGACAAAGATAACACAAAAATTAAAT
>CAAKHC010003847.1:105164-122770 GCA_901007825.1 Macroramphosus scolopax | reverse complement strand
TGTCTGCCTGACTGCAGAGACTCTGCTGAATCTGAGTGATCCGTCTCCCAGACAGCACCGGGGCGAGGGGAATGATGGGTGATAAATGACACCGGGGGGGTCGCCCAGGGGTTGACGGTGAGTGACAGCTCGCTGGGCTCGTGCCTTTTTCTCCTGCAAGTGGTCTGATGTGCGTCTCTCGGGTGCGTTAAGGGGAGATGAAGAGTTTTCCTCTGAATCGAAGCAATCACAATTAGAAAAAAGAAGAAAATGTAGAAGATGAATCAGACTGACTGCTCGTCAGCTCAGGAACATTTTGGTGGCTGTTGAAAGATTGTAAGTGTATTTATACATCGATCGAGTTAAGATGAACCAGGATACAGACAGAAATACAGTGTGCTCGTCCTCCAACAAGCTTCCTGAAAAGCTTCATCATCACACGTATAAACTATTGATCATAAATGTTGGTATGCGTCCGGCTACACGGACCTTGATACTGATACGTTGGGAAAGGCCTGTCAGCTGACTGCATCCGTCACGCTGTGATCCTTCTGTATCGGTTCCACAACTCCAGTTTCACTTTGCAACAACTCAGTTTTAATCCTTTATCCTACATATAGTAATTAATAAGTTGACTGAGTGTTTGACTGTAAGTTCCAGCGTATTGAAGTATGTCTAAAATATTGAAAACACAGACTACGTCGTGACCTAACGGAGACATTCCGAGAGCTCTTCCCCGGTGACAGCATCAGTTTCGCCAGAGAGTTGGCAGGTCCGTGAGCCTTTTCACGCCAACAGAAGCAGGGACGGTTTACAGCACGTCCCCGTCAAATACCTGCTGAGCAGTTTCCTCCCTGTGCGGAGAAACACACTGTTATGTCGTCTTTCTGGTTACGACCTCGACCGTCCCGTCGGTGTGATTTGTTGAAGCTTTTTGTTACATGACAGGTTATTTGTTGTTGTTTTTTGTTTTAGGACTAATGAGAGGAACGTTTGAAGTATCTGCAGGTGTTTGGTGCTGATGATGTCTCGGACGTCTGGATCCAGTCTTTGAGATTAATAATGAACAAATGTGTTTTTATAAAAGCCCTTTTTTGAAACGACACGAGGAGCGTCTCCTCTCTGAGTTCCCTCCGAGTGAAACATCATCGCTCGTAAATTCAACCGCTTGTTTTGCTTTCCGTCCTCGTGCGGATCACTTAGCGTCGGTCGTGATTTGTGTTCCCGCTGTGCATCCGGTCGCACGAGGGCGGCGGAGTCGCCCGGCTTGCACGGTGACTCACATGTTGTGTCACATGGAGCCTCGGGAGGAGCCGCCTGGATCAGGTTCTGCAGGTGAACACGCAGGTGCAGCTCCGCACACACACCTGGGGAAGGACAGGTGACAGGTGTGTGCGGGACCGAGCTTCCAAAGGTGTGTGTGTGTGTGTTTGTTTGTGTTTACCACAGACTAGTTTCTAGGCTGGTTTCAGGGACACACGCTGCCTCGGCTCGCTGGGAGGATCCGATTTATTTCGGTATTGTCTGGCTTGTGTGGGAAAATCTTTTCCTTCTTGTTCTTTGGACTTTGGATGTTTGAATCAGAGCAGTTGGAGGGAAGGTAATTATTAATCTACCCGCTCACTTGCTGTGTTTTCTTTTCTATTCTGAACGAATGTCGTTATTTATAATTGCCTATTGAGCCCAGATACCTTCGATGTAAAACAATTTATAGCTAATATCAGGGTTCTTCTTCTTCTTCCGATACGACACCGCGAATTGTTAAACATCCGACGTAATAATATTAATTTACTTCTTGAGTTATTTCACCCGTCGTTTGTGAGTTTCCAAAGTGTCCGTACCTCCTCTGGTGTGTTGCCAAGTTCCTGTTTGGTGTCAGACACTTTAATATGAGGGCCTGATCTTTCTCTCGGGTAACCATGGTTACGCCATAGTTTCCATAGGTACCAGCAGCCCCTATGTCTCCATCCTCCGGGGCTGTTTGTTTTTCCCAGGAACGACCCCGGCCGGTCGCGGGGGGGGCAGAGAGTTCGTCGTTCAGCTGCTGTACGTGCCTGATCACAGGTCAACGGCTTCTCCCTCTGACTCAACCGACCCGTCATCCTCTGTGATCGACGTTCGATACGAGCGGATAAAAGATAAGAATATTTATGCCGCCTGGGATCAAAATGCAAGAATGCTAGTGTGTAGTTCAGAGAGCTGTTTGCACGGTGGTGCAGGGATACAGGAGAAGCATGCCGCGTACCGCAGGGGGGCGGACGGCGGAACAAGACTCATTACTGGGAGAATTCTCTCCTCACACCGCCTGGAGCACGTCTGAAAAAACACCACACAGAATGAGATGTGCCATGAGGCCCCCCCCCGTGCAATTTCAGGGGTTGTAATTTAGTCGAAGGACCTGGTGGGACGGACTGATGGAACCCGAGAGCCTCCAGGAACAAGAGCGGCGCCGTCCTATTTGCATAGATGTTATGATAATACACTGAAGGACGTCACGTTTGTTCCAGAGGACATCAGATAACAAAAAGTTCAGGAGAGTCGCATACGGAGTGGATTCATGTTCCTGCAGCCTGCAGAGTGTTTGACACCACAGCTGATCGGAGGTCAGTGGGACGTCTCCGTCTGATGTCAGGTGGTCTCTGTACGCAGACGATCAGTCTGGTTGTGTATTTGTGGTTGAACTATTTCAGTCAGTTCACCACTTCTATCTTCACTTCCTATAACAGGGAGAGTGTCAGAGCTCCGTTCCTCACCAGTGGAATCACTTTACATCACCTTCGGACGCCTGTGTTACTTGTTTCAGTTTGATACCGACGCACCAGGCGACCCTCGGCTGCGGGTCACAGTCCTCCGTGAACCGACGAGGTCAGACCGGTGAAACCGACATCAGGTGTTTATGAAAGGAAACATAATGAAGCCGCTGCCTCTCCCCGAGTCGATGTGACACCGGCCGATCAGCGAGTGTGAGAGAAACCAATTTGCAGCTC
Organism: Macroramphosus scolopax; assembly: GCA_901007825.1. Taxonomy (NCBI): domain Eukaryota; kingdom Metazoa; phylum Chordata; class Actinopteri; order Syngnathiformes; family Centriscidae; genus Macroramphosus; species Macroramphosus scolopax. The sequence continues at coordinate 119,804 of CAAKHC010003847.1, read as the reverse complement.
TGCCTCGGGCTCATCAGGGATCGATGCAGCAGAGTTTCTCTTCTCCTCTCAGCTCTGTCCAAGGGCGACGTCCTGAAACACACACCGAGCTCAAGGTCACGCAGTTTTTCCAGCCCGTCATCGCCGCGGCGGGATTAAGCGGGACTGTGCATGTATGTTCCCGATGAATCTAATTATCGCGATCGATACCTGATATCAGTGTTTCCTCTCCCTCCAGACCTCCCTGCCTCCTCTCTGCAGTACCAGTGTGGCTCAGTGGACTACCTGTGTTCTCCTCGTCCGGTAAAACAAGGTCAGACCCCCAGACCATGTCACGACCGGCCCGCCATCAAACCCCGGCCGCTGCCCGCCACCTCACCCAGACCGCCGGCCGCACAGAAACCTCAAGGTAAGAGACGGTGGCAGAGATCCGACCCTCCGCCGTCCAGCTGCCGATCACTCCTCCTCCTCCACGGACACGTGCCGGCTGTCCGACCTCACTCTGTCACTCACGGCTCAGCAGGTCACCTGGAAATCAGGCCGGCGGCTCCCAAGTGTTTGTGTCGTGGCGCCGTTTGAAGAAATGCTAAATATGAACAACATGTGTTCTGTTCTGGGAATTACTGACTTAACATGATGGAACATTAAACACATCGACCCCGATATTTATCTGAGGGCCGCCGAGGGAGCGAAGGCGACAGCGGTTCCATTATTTATCTGCATGCTGTCACGTTTGCACGAGAGACAGTTTGATCATGAAAAAGTGATAAATGTTCCGGTTCGTCTTGACACAGATTCTTAAGATAACCTCTCATCTGGGGGGTTCGATCAACCGGGCAGAGGAGACAGAAGTAGGGCGGCGAGAGAAAACTACTGACCCACAAACAGAAGATAATCAATGATTCAAGATTATTTTATTATTAAAGAGAAGCTGGAACCAGAGAACATCATACATCAACACACACACATGTATATATATATATATACATATATATATATATATATATATATATGTATATGATATATTAATGACTGAAATACTGCAGCTACAACTCTTATATATAATCTATAATCTGTATTCTCAAGGGGAAGTTTAGCAGTTCGTTCAGTTCACAGGAAACAAACGTTTCAAACCTCCTCGTCACGTCTCTGTCTGAGCGTTGTTTTCGTTGAGCGCCACCGCGGTGGCTCACGCACACTCATCGCAGCATCCTGTTCTGCAACAAGGAAGTCGGTCGAGAGTTGACGCTCAGAGTTTTTCGGGCTCTGCGCTCCGCTGCATCTGGATTCTGTTGTTCTCAGCGGGATTAACTCTTTGGGACGGAGCCATGGAGGTTTTCTCGCTTGGATGTCTTCATGTCACCTGACCTGTTTTTGATGCTTGTCTCTCTCTGTGCTCCTCCTGCTCTTCATCGTCAGTGCCCCCTAAACCGGCGCACTTGCTCGCCCTTGGGCAAGACAAGAAGCCTAAGCGGATCCCCCCGCCGCCTTCGAGGCCTTTGCCAGCCCCCCCTCCTCCGCCTAAACCGAAGCCGAGTGTCGCCCCGCCTGGCCCGGGGGCGCAGCCGCAGAGGGAGGCCCAGAGTGTGGGTCTGCTCATCGAGAGGTTTGAGAATTCAAGGTAAGTCGGAGACTTGTTGGATTCACATCCTGTTGTGAGATGTTGTCAAAGACCTTGAGAATGTTCCATTGTGTTTGTTGGTCCCAGGGTTCCCATCCTGGGGGTGCTCCCTCGGTCCCAGCTGCACCTGTGTCTGAGAATGGACACTGCGTCTGACATCACATCCTCCTGCGGCCCGGACAGAACGCCGAAGGTTGCGGGGGAATCCTCCCTCTCGGACAAGCTCGCACTCGGCACCTCCGAACGGACTGACGATGTGTCCGAACTGTCCCGCCTGGCCTCGGTGCACATCGACGGCTCCGACGACGCCCCGCTGGACGCAGAGGTCGACATCGCGCACGGCGTCGGCTGCCTTGAAGACGTGGAGCGGGAGGAAGGCCCCTCCCACGAGCTCCTGGACAATCCGGACTCCTCGGAGCAGATGAAGATTCCCAACCGGGACAGCGGCATCGACAGCCCGTCGTGCGCCGCGGAGGGGGAGGCGTTCCCCAACGAGGACGCCATCGACGAGGAGGACCATTACGACAGCGTCACCGAAACGGAGAGCGTGTCCTGCTGCGTTACCCTGGGCAACAAGCGGGACTCGACTCAAGATGAGGACAGCGACTTGGACGAAGGGAGCAGCGGGGAGATCAACTCTCTGACGGACGCACAGACTGGATATCTGACGGAGACGCTCTCAGAGGCGCACAAAGTGAGTACCGGTACATCGCATGTTTGAGCCTCGTCAAGTCGTAACCACGATCCTGAAAGGATCAGAGTTCAAAGCACTTCCCAGGTGGTTATTAGACTTCTTCCAACCTTCCCTTTTTTCTTTTTTATTCCACGTTTGCATCATAATCTCTCAGGAATTTTCATGACGCCGTTAAATTAAGCGCATTGTGCCTGTTTTTTTTTTAAAAGCTTCATCTTCAGACGGCCTCTTCAGGCGGCGCGTCTATTATTATCTCTGCCTGGGTGAACGTCTTCAAAGAACACCGCGGCATGAAACGTTAGCCGCCGGTAGCGGTCACCAGTGATCGACTGGTATCTAAAAGCTGCTCTGCCGTTACATAAAAGGATGAATACCTGCCCGACGGCGGTAACAGGAGCCGGTGACGGCCGCGGGATGAGAACTCCCCACAGCTGAGCTACAGTTTCACTCGTCCTTCAGCTTTACTATTGATTGTAAACAACACTGGCGGTGCACGAACTTTTCTTTTATTGGAAGCCTGCAGTTTGCGATATGAAAGCGTCGGGTATGAAGAAGATACCAGAGGAAACAGATATATGAGGGCGACAGAGAGATGAAACTCAGACAAACGTGCAGCCCCTCGGTCTTGTCGGGGGAAGGTATCTCTGCTCTCCAGTGTTTCCTGATCCCAGCAGCTGCACGGCTCTGCAGAGGAAGGGTGTGTGTGTGTGTGTGTGTGTGTGTGTTCTGCATGTCTGTGTGTGACAGCTGACACATTGATGGCTGTATAATAACAACCTTGCTGGAGAGGATGTGGCTTTGTGGGAGCGATGTGCGCTGCAGAGAGGATACTGAAAAAAAAAGAAGCTTCTCAGACAATCGAATGTCTGCCGGCGTATCTGATGCAGTAAATATTTAGTGGTGATGTGCGTACAAGCTCTGAACCGCTGCGGTGAAAACAATTGGGATGAAGTCTGAGGATGAAGAGCACGCGGCTGCTGTCGCGTTATCAAAGTAGGTCAATGACATGAACTTTAACAGCGTCGCTGCATCAGCTGACCTGTGAGTTTGTGCTGTGTTACGACTGCTTATCTAAGGAGATTCACACAGTGAGTGTCAGGGTTTATCTGATGATGATGATGAGGAGGCTGCTGCCTGTTGTCTCACACTCAAAGATTCCCATCAGACTTGCTTTAAAACATAAACGCTGTGATGCTCAGGGTGATAATGTTTGTCTGGTTGTTGGGTTTTTCCCTGCAGACTTCAGATGTCTTTAAACTTCATCCTCTCCTGCTGATGAGAGGATCCACATGCAACTGTTGCTCATTTAAAAAGTTCCAACTGTTGCTTACAGAATGTCCCGTCTGCCTCGAAAGTTCATTCCCCTCGTGAGAAATGATTAACACAAGTTGCTCCTTTGACCACCTACATATCCTCTTAAACCCATATCAGCTCATATTGACCCCATCATGCACCTTATAATGGAAGCTGATGTCCCCTGCTGGATTTTGTAGACACCAACATTAAAATGAACATTTTAAATCCGTGTTAAAGAAACGTACCTGCAGACTCCTCATGCTGACAGAGTCTTTATAAATCTGTTTCATGCATTTCAATGGCAGAACGAGTTCCTCAGGCAGGAACAGGCTTCCAGTGTAAAGCGAAACATTCAAAGGATCCTAGCAACCAAAATAAATATGATATGCAGAGTTGTTTGTTGCTTTAACACTTCATGTCTCTGTGTTTGTGTGACTCCCTCCCTTGTTTTGCTGCCTCAGTTCTAATCTGTGTGTTTCCTTCAGTGCTCGGAGGCGCAGAAGCTCCTGAACATTGCCAAAGAACTCCTCCACACTGAAGAGGCCTACGTCAAGAGGCTCAACCTCCTCGACCAGGTAACACGTGCCTCGGTGTGCCCCCCCCCAACCCCTCCCTCCGCCGTGCGTGGGGGGTTTGTGAGCGTGTGTTTGGATCCAAATTTCAATATCCTAAGTGTGCCAGTGGTTTTAGTGATGGAGATCAGGGCTGAGCTGGATTAAAGCTGGCACAGAGCAACAACCCTTCCTCTGTTGAGACTGGATTACAGCGAGCGGTATGAGCACGGTCATGTGAGAAACTGGCTGCGCGTCCGTGTGTGTGTGTGTGTGTGTGTGTGTGTGTGTGTGTGTGTCCTAATAAAAGCAGCACAGCCGCCCTGAACCTGAGCGTAACAGTGACTCTGGGTTTCTACAAAGAGACACACGATACACGTGTAGCTGCGTCGCAGCATCTTTATAAAGCTCTACAAATACTTGAGGATTAAAGATGTTTGTCTCCCGACTCTTTGACAGGTTTATATTTAGAAAAACCAATGTCTGGTCTCGATGATGCTGCCCGCTGTCACGACTGCGTCACTTAATATTTCGCAGCAGGAAGTTGTAAAATCGTATCTCTCCGTCTTTCTTTGTTAATGAACGTGACGATGCTCCTTCACGACTTCCTGTTGGGGAAATATAAAAAAAAAGATAACGAGTCAAGAGTGTCAGTAACACGCTGCAATCAATAAGAGTTGGGACACATGCAGTTTGCATCAACTGGAGCAGGAGAATCTGACTTACATTACTGTTACTTCATACATATGTGTCGTGTCGTCTGCAGGTATTTTGCACTAAGCTCACCGAGGCTGGAATCCCTCAGGACGTCATCACCGGGATCTTCTCTAACATCTCCTCCATCTACTGCTTCCACGACAAGTTCCTGCTCCCCGAGCTCAAGACGCGCATCACCGGAGAATGGTGAGGCCTCGACAAGTCAGCGTGACGTGGTTCTACGGAGGGTTTGTCGTGGTCAGTCAGGACGCTGTAAATGTTGCAGCAGCTGGTTCGCTTGCGTCAGAGCTGCAGAGTAAAACCACTTCCTGTCTTTTCGTTTTTCACAGGAAGCTGGAAGTTCAGCTTCTGTGTTTGTTGAGGCAACACCCAGCTGGTAGATAATGACTCCTCTGGTGTCAGGACATCATCCGTCACATGATGCTTTATAGAACTCATTAAAGTCTAAAGGCTCTGATAGAAAGACTTAAACTGTTTCACACAACCAAGGAAGTAGAAGAGACAGAAGGTTCTCATAATGTTTATTTATTTGTACGGTCCCCTATTAATGTTCTTGGATTGGTCTCATCTATTAATCTGTGTTGGATATGTGTAAAATATTTAGTGAATTCATCCTTTAATGAATCATCCGCCTGTTGTCGCTGCTGCAGGAACTCCAACCCTCGAATCGGAGACATCCTCCAGAAACTGGCTCCCTTCATGAAGATGTACGGAGAATACGTGAAGAACTTCGACCGAGCGATGGACCTGGTCAACACGTGGACGCAGCGGAGTTCACAGTTCAAGAGTGTCGTCCAGAATATTCAGGTATCTGCTTCCCTCCACACATGATGATGTATTTTCCGGCTTGTTGTCTGTTGAGCACGACTGTGTTTTTCTCCCTCGTCGGTTCAAGTCCTTTGTTTCTTGTGTTGAAACCGACAGAAGCAGGACGTGTGCGGGAACCTGACGTTGCAGCACCACATGCTGGAGCCGGTCCAGAGGATCCCTCGCTACGAGCTGCTGCTCAAAGACTATCTGAAGAAGCTGCCCGAGGATGCGCTCGACCGGAAAGACGCCGAGAGTGAGTCACATAACACACACACACACACACACACACATTCTTACAGTGAAGGCTATAAACTACTTATTCTTTTAGGATAAATTGTGCGGCAGCGCTTTCAGCCTTAAAAACAGCTGATTTACCTTCAAGAAGATCATGTTCTGTGTTAGGACTAGTAAAATAAAGACCACAAGCTGAGATGAAAGGCAAAGTTGAAAGGTCACACGTTGAGAAAGCTGCAATTCAGCCGAAGGTGTCGCAACGTTACAAGTCGAAAGAACCGAGCGATGAACCGAACTTTATCTTCAGTGCATCTAACATGACTTTTGTTCTTTGGTACCTCAAGTTGTTTTTAAGCGGAGGAGCAGAGAGGAGATCCGGGAGTCTTTAATCTTTTAAAATCAGCTTTACGATCCGACTGCCTGACCTTTACACACAGTTCATATCTGTTTATGGTCCAAGCTCCTACTTTACTCTAGATCCTGTGTGTTTGTGGCTGAAAGACACATGATTGGATTTTAGAGAACGTTGCAACAACGAGTGACTTTCTGACATTGCAGCAACTTTCTCAATGATGCAACATAAAGTTTTTCTTGTTGCACGGAGACGAAGATATTTACCAGCATCAGCAGCTCCTCTTCTTTTTACTGTGCAGTTGTAAATAAGCTTCAAGCTGGACTTCATGCTCCCACATCCACGTGTCCACTTGCACAAGCTTGTAACCTCCCCCCCCTCCCCCCGGTGCTGTGTGGAGTCAGTGGGAGGGTTTCTCTCATCCACTTCACATACCACAGTCGTTCATCACAGTGGTTTTGGCCTAATTTCGCCGCCTACGTGTCCCTTCTGTTTATGTAGGCCATGATTAAGATGGCTGCCTCAGGTGCTCACAGGCTGCGGACTAAAAGCCTTAATGCACACGGTGTGTTTAATGTTGCCGTAGTTACCGGTGTATGCACAGCATGTGTGTGTGTGTGTGAAAGAGAGAGGTTGATTTATCCCAGCCTGCAGTGTGAGTGTGTTAATCTTGCTCTTGTGTGTGTTCATCACAGAGGCAGTGGAGTTGATCTCGACTGCAGCTAATCACTCCAACGCAGCGATCAAGAAAATGGTGAGACACCAACACTGCACACTGCACACCTCGTCACCGGAGCTGTGCAGGCTGAAGATCTTTATCTCTGCACAGCTCGTCTCGTCTTCTACACGCGGCTTCGCAGCCCTGCAAACACAAACTTGGCAAATACCTCACAGAAATATTTTTAAAAAAAATCAAGATAATTAAAATGATTTACTTCGTTACACCAGAGCAGGGCAGCACTGTGAGTTATTATCTTTTATTTCATTATGTCATGACCTTTCTCAGGCGTTTGGTTGTGTTGTATCTGCTCTGCCTGCGTGAGGCATCGTGTACCTGACCGATGTATTTAAAGACGTTTGGAGCTTTATAATAACCAGTTGCCTAATCGAGCCGTTGCTGATGCTGTGCTCTCGGTGAGCGACGCTGCAAGAGTTTGTCTGAAGGAGTGAACCAGTCGAATTAGCTCAGACAGGAAGTCGCTGTTTCCTGCTTCGTTTCACAACTTACGGAAGTCTGACTGACTCTCTGCACCTCATCCGCCTCGTTTCTTTCCTAACAGATACTTGTGTGTCTCGGACCCATGAAACCAGCGTATAAATGTGTTAATAAATCAATAAAGAAATAAGCTGCCATGTCTCGCTATAAAACTCACCAATGAAAGTCTGAGCTCGTGACAAACTATCATGTGGAGTCTCTTTTCTCATCATGTGGTTTCTTGTCTTTTCTTGTTGCCTCACGCTGCTTTTAGGAGAAGATGCACAAGCTGCTGGAGGTTTATGAGCGGCTCGGGGGTGAAGAGGACATCGTTAACCCGGCCAACGAGCTCATCAAAGAAGGACATATCAAGAAGATGTCGGCCAAAAATGGAACAGCACAAGACAGATACCTCTACTTGGTGAGTGTTGTAGGAGAGAAGTATCAGGTTGCCAGATTGTCATCTGTGGTTGATAATCTGTAGCATGTTTGTCTCTTCCCCAGTTCAACAATATGGTGCTATACTGCGTGCCTAAACTCCGACTGATGGGACAGAAGTTCAGCGTCAGAGAGAGGATCGACATCGCTGGCATGGAGGTGCAGCTCTGCTCCTTTTTTTTTTTCACTCTTCCTCCATTTTTTTTTGTAACTCTCAGTCCTATAACCATCTTCCCTCTGTGATTGGGCCTCAGGTGCAGGAGATCGTGAAGCAGAACCTCCCGCACACGTTCGCCATCATCGGCAAGCAGCGGTCGCTGGAGCTCCAAGCCAGGTGAGAACATTTGAATCATCACCGACGCAGAACTAGACTCTGAGCTGCATGTAGAAAATGATCTGGTGGTGTGTTGAATGAACCTTTATTGACTAGGAACACAGAAAGGTTCAAAATTTAATGAATAAATAAAAACATTAAAAAAAACTAAAATATATAAATTAAACCCTGAACTGTGACATTATAAATAAATCATGTTAAATAATCTAAATATTAATTAGTTATTTAATATTGTAATAAATATAACACATTTATTAGCAGAGGTGGTATTATTACTCTTATTATATTATTATTAACAGTGTGTTATTGTTTTTTAATGTATTTAATGATAAACACTTTAATTTTAGGTATCTCATGCAGTAGCTCATCTCTTCCTGTTAGCGTCACTAGCAGGCTAACTAGCATGCTGCTAACTAGCATGCTGCTAATAGCTGCTGTGTGTGTTTTGTAAATAAATAAAACAACTAGTCGCTTCTCTAAATTGACAAAGATACTTTCGGGTTACAATACCCATGTGGATGTATGTATATGAGTATTTTAGAGGAATGTTGGAGCCCATTTTATTGTGTTGTGTCGCCTGTTTTGTGAAGCTACAATAACTTAGCTGATCCTTAATGTGTCTTAACAGGACAGCAGAGGAGAAAGAAGACTGGATTCAGGCAAGGACCACACACACACACACACACACACACACACACTTGCATGTATATAGTACTACACTGACGTATATGCAAACACAGTCTCTGTCATGCACACGTACAAAAGGGCCTTTGGGAGTTCTGCTTTATGAGAGAATGCAATTACTGAGGATTTCCTCCCCACACTCATTATGTTTGGGAATTATTCTATTAAAGCCCCTTATTACTGCTCATTTAGCCCATTGTAGCAGAGTAAAGCTGATTAAAACATTTGGAGAGGAGGTGGGCACGGTGCAGAGAGGCTTTAGGAGCTGGGCTGCGATGAACAGAGGGAGCATCCCCAAAGCTGACAGACGGAGGAATGTAACACTCATTCTGTAGAGAAAAGGTTTAATGCACCAAAGAGACAAACAGGACGGACACAAGCGTTGGAGGCGGCAGCAGTTGGACTGTGAGGCTGCTGCAGCTGTGACGCCATTGTCATTTGTTTGGTTAGGCCAGACAGCGATCCACAGACACGCTCTGTGCTTCCTCTTCAAGCAGGGAGAGGATGCTTCCCTTTATTGTCTTCACTTTGTTCAATTTAATCCTGCATGCATACACATTGTCTGATCAATAACCCATTTGTCTGCTGTCTGATCTCTCCATCCCGCCTCCTCTTCCTCCTCTCTAAATCTCTTCTGAACCTCAGGTGATCCTGGCCACAATCGAACGACACAAACAAAACAGCGAGACATTCAATAAAGCTTTCAACAGCTCCTTCTCCCGGGAAGACGACCATCTCCCTGAGTCACCGGTGAGTTCCCCGTCTCAATCAATCACTTCATTGATCAGTCGAGTGACGGGGCATCCTCTGCCATGAATCATGGGAAGCTAATGGTGCACCAAACGGGTTCATCATAGCCTGGTCTTTGTCTGCCGGAGCGGCTCACCATCTATGGATGTGGCTGTATCATACACACAAATGACATACATAAAGAAGCTCTTTCTTCCCGTCGCTGACAGTCGCACACGTAGCGTCTGTGAGTCTCCGCTTCCAGAACTCTCTCATGACCTAATACGGAAAGTGAAGTCAAAGTGTATACAGAGCTCTTATGGATCTGCTATGACCCACTTTGGGGTCGGCTGCCGCTGGAAGTCGGCCAAACATAACTTGACGGCAGACAGAGAAAACAGATCCAGCAGGTTCAGTGTGACCCCTAGTGGTGAAGACATGTAAGTGCAGGAGGAAGTTTCTTTTGGTGCTCAACGTGTTTTCTTCTCCTCAGGGTCCCTGGGGCAACACGTCCATCGACTCAGACGGCGAAAGACTGCATGAAAGGGTGAGATATTATTATAAAAAGCTTGTTTCAACTAGTCTGCTGGTGGTGACTGAAGAAACGTGAACATGCAGTGTCTGGACATATTAAACGTTTGATGCCTGAATCACTCAAATGAGCTGTATTGACTCCTCCCACCGTATTTTATATAGTTTGTAGCTTGATAAGCAATATTTAAATAATAAACATACAAAACATAGATATTAATTAAAGATCCCTTAGTCAAAAGTCTGTAGTATTGAAGATGAGTGTCGTTACTATGGTGACGGTTAGCAGTTTTAGGACCCTGAAGCCGGATGGTTGACTCTCATCATCAAATCAATTTGCATGCAACACTTTGTTAATAGGAACAAGAACAGTAAAGCAGACTATAGGAGTCGGCATCAAACCGTCAGCCAGGCCTTCTGGTTCGGTTCAAGACCTTCAATTGTGTGTTTCTTGTTTTATTTTACAGAAGAGCTCCAGGAAAAAGGAGAAAGAGAAGCAGACGTGTAAAGGCTGCAGCGAGAGCTTCAATTTCACCAAGCGCAAACACCACTGCAAGTCCTGCGGAGCGGTGAGCACAGATGGAACAAGAGAAAGTCAGTCAGTGGGATGTAGACGTGAAGAAGGGATGCAGAGACGTCAGGGAACAAGAGGAACATTTCCTTTGGACAGTGAACTGTAAACAACGGACTGACCTCACAATGCCGTCTCTCTTTTTCTCTCCGTCCTTCTGCAGGCCATCTGTGCAAAGTGTTCAAAGACCTTGGACAACAAAACGAGTCGAGTGTGCCCCGAGTGTTTCGAGGCAACGCTCAGCCTGGAGAATCTTGGCGTCAGTGAACAGAAAAAGAAAGCAGCGCCTGAGGTGAGACACACAACTCTGAGACCGGCAACACCAAGAACAGACAGACTGAGAAAGTCAGGGAGTGTTCATCAGTTTATCCATCTGCCTTGCCCGGTCCAGGGAGATTCAGGTGTCCAAGTTTATCTGCCGTCACTGTCGTCCAGGGTTCAGCAGCCAGACTTCGCTGCTGGCAACAAAAGCCGAAAGACCCGGTGATACACAGTCATGCAGTTTTGAAAAGCAGAACAAGCTTCGATCTCTTGTGAACGAGCTGCAGCCGAGCACAGACAACCTACGGGGTGATTCATATCAGCAGCTTGGATCTTCAATCTCAATGTCCCAGCTGAAAGCTTGTGACCATCGGTGAGGGGTTGAGCCATAGACTGTATATAAAGATGGACGACGGCAAGAAACTTTGGATGTTTCAAACTGTAAACAAAAAACATCTGATCATATTCTTATCTACAACTCAGCTCAGAGCCGCTGTCAATCACAAGGTCCCACCCACTTTTCATAGCATGAAATAACCAGTTAGATGTAACAGAAATACAACCCCAAAAATGCCACAAAAGCTCTGAGGTTTCTAAGGTTTGCCCATGTTCCTTCCACTAACATGGACTCTGGTACTCTGCCGCCCCCTGTTGGTGGGAAGTTTGCCACACGAGGTGCTAGATTATGTGGATTTGTACAAATCCTACCTTCGCCCACTGTCTCTGTTGAATACTGAAGTAAATATGTTGTAAACAAACATAAACGCACATCATGCAGACAGTCACTGTGCACCTGCATGTGGGAACATATCCACATTCATATTAAAAGATCAACTAATCCCGCTTTGATGACTAATATGATTATGAGATCTCAGCTTAAGGAGGACCAGCCTGACTCAACAGTCTGGCTGCTTCAACTGTCCGTCTGGGATGTTTGGGTGTGATATACAAAGTCCTCTCATGTGACACTGAGAGACGTATGATCAATATAAACTCTTAAAATTGGTTTAGGATTATGATTCAGCTTCACTCAGTCTCCACAACATGATCACATGGGGAGAGAAAATGCAGTCCGGAGGGATTTGAGTTGCCGGCCACATGGGGGCGCCGTAGGCTTGAAGGACGTCAACAGCAGGGCGAGAGCTTTAACAGCTGTCCAGTGCACAAATCTCACAGTGTCCTACATTGTCGTTACGTAATGGAGAACAATAGCAGATATGTGCTGGTCAAAATCTAAATCCTCCGGATGTAACAGACAATCGCAAACAACAAATCTATAACATCATTGATGAATGTGATCAACATGGGTGAAATCAGAATTCGCCGTGCAGCGTGTTGACATCTCTTATATTACATTGTTCTCACCATTTATTATGTGATTGTCTTTAGAAACCGACTTCGTTAACGGGGGAGAGCTGCCTGCTGTGCGGCCACCTCCAGCTGCAGGAGAAAGGGAAGAGCTGGACCAAGATGTGGGCGGCTGTAACCAAGGCCGAGCCGCTGGTGCTCTACCTGCAGAGCAGTGGACAGGTACCAGTTAACCACACACACTTCCTTTACCTACCGCCGACATGTCCCTGTCTCCTGTTTAAGCCGGAGGTTGTAGCACCTGGGCACATGACCGAGTGAGTGTGTGTAAGACAGATATATCCGATCCTGCCTGCGCCCGGTCGTCTGTGCTCTGTAGATTTGGGCCAGGAGGATTTAGTTGTCCTCAGTGTGACCCAGTCAGTGTTCCTGCTGCTGTCAGTGACAACGCTCCGCTGTGTGCCTGCGTTTCCTTTCACACCGACCTCATAAAGCAACAGTTTGGATTTACATCCATTCCTTGAAATTTCGGCTCTCTGTAGTAATAAATCTGATCAGAATATATATATATATATTTATAAATGTAACAAGGGGTTTTTGCATGATTGCTGAAAGAAGATTTGCAAAGCAATCGTGTTCAGAAAGCTTTTCTCTCAAGTCTCATTGAGAGCAGATATCACAGAGGGGAAGTCATCCTGTTACAGCCTCGCCGGGTTTCATTTCCAAGACTAATATCCCAATCCCGCTGCAGAAAGCTGCCATTCCAAAGATTAGGATTAATGGAAGCAGTATAAACATTTCTGGCTATACAGACAGGACGAGGGGGGGGGAGGGGGGGCAGGATATTTCCTGGTGGAATATCTCCTCCTGCAGCTGAAGCTGTCACGTAGTGTATTTACAGTGTGATTCATCTTTCCTTTTTCTTTAATTCCCCAGGACGTCAAGGGGGCGCGGGCGGTGCCTCTCCCCGGGTTCGACGTGAGTGTCATCCCACCGTCGGCGGGCGAGAAGCCCGAGGTGAAACACGCCCTCCGCCTCAGTCACACCCAGCAAACTTTGCTCCTAAGTGCCCAAGAAGCCGAACTTCAGGCCAAGTGGCTGGACATCCTCTCCAAAGCTGCTCGCGGAGAAACGCCCACGGATGTAACAACGAGCCTGCCGGAACACAAGAAGAGCTAGTAGCGGACATGTTGGACTCGCCCCCCTGCCCGCCCTCCCTGCGTCCCCCTCTTGTCTCCCTCCCCTGTGTATAAAGCACACATTACTTGAATCGACTTTACCTTGGCACTTTTGTTTTGTTTCCTTTGAAAGGACCACTCCTTCTGACGCCACTTCAGTCTCCTCATGACCACACACACTCGTCTCTCTCTCCAAACAAGAAGGACTGCGTCACGGCGCCGCCGTCACGCGGTCGCCGGACGCGGCGTTGGGATGTTTTATTCCTCCCGACCACTGAGGAGCTTTTGAAGAACTTTTATTTGTAATAAAGCTGAAGAAGGTTCCTGTATGACTTTTTTTTTTAAGATGAAGTTCCTTGTACATTATCATGTTATTATTGACTATTGTGAAGCATTGACTCTCGTGTTCGTCCTTCCGTTTGTGCGAAAGTGTGTCTGTATGAGTGTGAGCCCCCCCCCCCCCCTTCCTGTGTTTATTAAGTATTGAATGTTAGTGTAAGAAAACCTGCACCACCTCTCTGTTGTCTTCATCCCTGCTGGGGGGGGGACACAGTGGCAGTTCAGTGGGTATTGTACAGTCTGTATACTATAGTGCGATGTAAGGAAAAGAGAAAAAAAAAAGACATTTTAACTTAAAGAGACACAGCGATGTGTCCACTTGTGGCTGGCCACCTGCTGCTCCCACTATCAGCTCCTCTTCATATTTCTATCTCCTGTATTGGCAATATTTCCTTCCTGTTTTCCACTCTGGACCTCATTTCTATGCTCTCGTTAATATGAATCATCTAGATGAGAGGACCAGAGTAGAATCACTATTCTCAGATGACCCTGTGCTGCAGGTTCAGTCGCTTCATTATCTCCACTTGTACACATGCTAATAAATATGTATTTCTCTCTCAGCGTAGCAACAATTTGCCTGCTTCTCTCCCGTTGGTGATGTGATGGAAAACCAAGTACTGTATAACTGTTGACTCTGCCTTGCCCTCCGTACCCTGCTCCTATCAGCACCAGCCTTTTAAGCGAAAGTAGCAACAAAAAAAAACAACAACTCATCATCGGATCTCTTCGTGCATGTAAACTCACTCATATTTATGTACCATGAAATCTTGCCAAGTCCCCCCCCCCCCCCCCCCCCCCCCCCCCCCCCCCTTTTTTTT
>CAAKHC010003847.1:63168-80931 GCA_901007825.1 Macroramphosus scolopax | reverse complement strand
AGGAAGTGAAGACAGTTAAATGTCAAAGTGGAGCAGTGCACATATTAATGCAATAATATTTAACATATCCGCTGTCTGCAGAATCAGTCATTCGTCACAGAAATTTGCATGCAAATGTGGCTCCGAGGAAATCTGTTTATCAAGTATAAAGAACCGTTTGAATAATTTGATTCAGCTATCTAATTAATTATTGAATTGCCCATAATATTGTTTATGATGACACAATAATAAGATGGAGCGTCTAAAGAAGGATTTTTTTTAAATAAATGATGTGTATGACATGGACTTTGGAACAGAGTGAAGTAATTGTGCAAAAATAAGATAAGAAAACGGAGATATCACAATCAGAAGTTGCGCAAAGCAGTTTAGCTGTTTAAAGCTGGTGCTAATTCATGCATTCCATAGCTATCGCTGCAGCGGTCATCTGCTGCAGCTGCAGAAAATCCGATGGGGCGGTCGCTCCGTGGAAACCCCCAATTAGTTTTACTTTCTAATTGACTACAAGTATTACCCTGTTCCAATGTTACCATGTCTGTTAGTGGTAAACGTCCTCAACTGAAAATGTTATAAAAGTAAATGTATGGAAGTGTAATCAAGTAGGTATTAGAATTAAAATACTTAAAATACTAATATTTTGCGGGGGTGATACAGACTGGTTACGGTGGGCTGGTCTGGGTAAAAAATTCTGAGACATTTTTTAGTCCCAGTCGTCCCTTGTCACCCCACCACCCCATCAGTCAAGAGTGAATTAACTTGTGTCCCATCATAAAGATCTGTTGGCCCCAAACCAAGACATTGGGGTACAACCATAGCTAGCTGGAATGCAACAGGTTGTCTGCTTTGATTCACAAAATCTGCCTGTGATGTGTTTATGAACCCAAAGTGATCTTTAACAGCCGCTTTTCATTGCCTCAGGCCATATGAACTTCTGGCAGACATCCAAGTAAAATAAATGAGATCCTAAGCCCCGCCCATTTCCAGCATGGTCAGAGTCACTGCATATAATGTAAACATACCTGCGTGACAGTTGCTGTACCTCGAAGCTCTGTGTCTGACATGTAGAAAGCTATTTCCAGTAACAATGCAAGCATACATTGCTTAAGACATGGCGAGACTCTACATTCATTATTTAGTAAACTGAACCCGCTGCAGTTCAGCCACACGATGAAAAAGCAAAAGAACTCACGTTGTAACAGCATGAGTGTGTGTTTCCTTTCCTTCTACTTTTTTTTTCTCGTGCATCAGCACATCTTTGCTTTCCATCCATCATGCCCCATGAGAAGCCTCCCGTTTCTCTCTCACCTCAGATTCTGGCCCTCCTCCAGATCAGGATCGACCCAACTGTAAATCTAATTTCCATGATTCTCTGTAGGGCTTTTAGTTTTACAGCCTTACACAGTGCAAAGCAAACATGGCTTCTGTAGCCCGCTGTGGCACTCAGAACATGAAACAGTCACTACAGAGAAAGTTGCAACAAAGAGACCACTGATTACCAAGAAAAACAAAATGCACAAGAACATGCTGGTCTATCTTCAAATCTGAATAAAAAAAGATTGGACTTAGATTTCAGTTCAACACAGGCACAGAAATTAAAACCACCATGGACTGACTCCATTCCTATTGACTCACACTATTGGGAGACACGTCGTAGATGAGACCAGTCGCTGCTTTTACCAAGCGTAAGGTTTTACATTTTGCAGCTGTGCTCTGACAGCAACAGGGAAGAATCTCAGGCTGCCAGGCTCTCTCTCTCTTCCTCCTCCCTCCTGTCTCAAACATATGCACATCTATTTGAAATGAAATGGTGTTTATTACGATGGTCCAATGACACAGTGAAGCCCATTCCCCTTCATACAAATGGCAACTTCAATTGCCACATAAAACACAATGGATTAATTTGTCCTGCAGCAATCCAGTCGTGATATGACATTCTATAAAAGTAAAACCGTCTGCACGTGTTTGTGTGTGCATTCTGTCCAGTGAAGGGGAAACAAAGTAGGGGCATTCATTATTTATAAGGTCACCCAGGTACCAACAATACTTCACTCCGCAACTGAACCAGACTGTCATCTGAGCCAGCATGACCGCATGAATATTTCCAAACACTTTCTTTTATTGATGTGTGGGCATGCAGTTTATCTCATTGGCATTTCATCCCTGTGAAGTATCTATCATAAACATGATATAGTGGCATCAAATGACGAAAACACACAGGGATGGACACTTTAACATGGACACAGTACACTAAAACAGAATAGAACAAGACATGAATATACTTTGAAGAAGTCTAAATGAAAATTAACACTGTAACTCAATAAAAGGGACAAGCTAGTGCATGGCTGTTGCATCAAATTCTATTATATTTTCCAGGTTTTTGTTGCAATGTAATGTTGAACTCCAAGCATGTATTTAGCTTTCTTGTTTCTCAGGATTATGCTTATAGCATCTATGTATTACTTTATCCATTATGCACTCCCCTCTACTGTGTGCAAGAAAGCAAGAATAAAAAACATTGTTTGGCAGAGAAATAATTCATCCAGGCTAGGGACTGCGAAGGTTTCTCATTATGTATCCCACAACTTGCAGTATAACACCTGCACAGGCTAGTGTAGCATAATGCACGACTGACCTGCTTAACTTATAAAACAAATGGTCTCAGATATCTTACCTCAGTCCCACTTCTCCTGTTGCTGCTGCTGCTGCTGCTGCTGCTGTTCATCATTCCCCATGCGGGCTACTGCAGCTCAGCTGCAGCTCTGAGAAATTGAGCTGTTGTTGAGAAAGAGGGCTCTGCTCTCACAGAGCAGCGAGTCATTCAGGTTTTCTATCATGCAACCACACTATTTTTATTAGAAAACCCTGTTGCATGACAAGCTCTTTTTTGGAGGGATTAGCTGAGTCAGAGAGGGGCGTGACATGAATATTTTTTTTTCTACAATTACAGTATATTTGACGGTTTTCATTCATCTTCATCTATGATAAACCGTCTGTGTTGGAGTGTTTTATGTGAGACATGTGTCCCCTTGCAGTCAAACAGTGCAGCAGCAGCAGGATCTGTACAGTTGTCCCAGCGTGCCGTGTGATTGGACGGCCCCTCCGGTCGTTACCAGGGGCGTGGTGGAGCCAAGCGAGCTGAATGGGAAACACATTTCTCTGCCACACCGGTGTTTAAACCTAACGGGGAGAGACCATTACAGGCGAAAACAGTTGTCCGCATGAATTAACAGCCGAGCGGACGAAGGGGAAAATATAACTCCCTGTATTGAAAAGCCGCCGCCAACTACGAAGAAACAGCGGAGGGACTCGGCATCGTTAGCTTCTGCAACCGAGGAGAGGGATGCGATGACTTGAGAGGAGATAAACCCAACGTATTTTCATTTTTATCTTCTTCCATATGGGGCTATTTTTCAGTTCGCGAAGACGGAGTTGAACCGTGATTTGTTTACGGTGGTTGGGCAGCTCTTGCCCATGAAAATGAGGATGATATGCCGATAGGGCGTTTTTTAAAGTCCACCTTCTGTTGCGGACAATCGGTTAAATTAACGCTAGCGTGGTTTGGCGGTGTCGTGTGTCGCTAGCCGGAGTTTAGCCGAGGTGGTTTGGTCTTCGCATTGTTTTTCAAACAAGGTAAGTCATCCTTCATTTCCTTCAAAATACTGAAAATGCTATTCTTCACTGAATGCCGGCGATGATTTATCGCCAACTGTCGTTAGAATGGCTCCGAATTGCCCAACTGAACGTTAGCGCTAACTTGTGTCGTCAGAGTTAGCTTGCTAGTTCTTCGTTCACCCTCCCGATGATAACTCATGGGCTTGTCTTTTTTATACACCTGCTTTTATTGACAAAAACTAACTTCCAACTCTATGACTGTCATGCTTGAAGACAAAACAACAGATATGTTCACCTTTGCTTTTTACACCTGGGAATTGTTATTTTTTTCACTATCTGTCAACATTTCTTTTGCAGATCTTGATATCGGATGGAATCTCTGATTCGTCCATGCTAGTGTTGTGAGGGGCCTCTGCTGGCAAACTGCGTCACCGAGCGGGCGCTGCAGGTATTCACCTCTAATGTAGGAATTCAAACCATGGCACGAAGGACCTGGAAGCCAAAGTGACTCAATCTTTAAACCAGCATGGAGCCGGAGGCTAATTCAAATTCTGAGACCCACCAAGAACTGGTGCCCACCTCTCAGTGTGAACTCTCCATAAATATGTACGGGATGTCTGGTGATAGAAATGTCAACTTTGTGGACTCAGTTGTGAGAGGTGGGAGTGACCCCAGTGCGTACCCTTCCTCCAGCTATCAGAGGACTGTGCATCAGAGATTCATCAGGAGAAGTCTGTGGTTCTCAGAGGCAGACGAGCTGGCCTTTGAAGCACCTGAATGTGATGACGGGAGTAAGATCATAAACATAAACCTGCGGACAATAGTGGACAGGACGCGGGGTACAAGCTGCGGGGTGAAGGAGGGCTCAAGCACTGAAAGCCAAGGCGGGCAAAAATACAGTGCAACAGAAAGTGCCAGTGCTGATGAGGAGAAGGAGAAACGTGGGGATGCTTTAAATGTTACATGCAATGATGTTGGTAAAACCCCTATCAAGACATCCAGTGAGGAGAATGAGGAGGAGGCCGAGATGAAGGCAGTCTCCACATCTCCAGGAGGAAGGTTTCTCAAATTTGACATTGAGCTGGGCAGAGGATCCTTTAAGACAGTCTACAAGGGCCTTGACACTGAGACCTGGGTGGAGGTGGCCTGGTGTGAGTTGCAGGTAAAACTGTTAATCTTATTTACAATTTTTATTTATTATTCAAGCATATTAAATAGGTTGAAAAAGAATCTTAAATGACTTTGTTTAATTATTGCACTTGCGGGATGCTGCGAAATACAATATGTATGTATGAAGAGCAATTTTCATGCTTCAGTAACTAACAATCTTATTTTTTCTTCTACAAGAACTGTTCGAGTTGTTTTTTGCAGTTAGGGTTTTATATTGTGGAAAATTGTCTTGACTCTCACACAGGAAGCCCCGTCTCTTAGGTTCTCCTCTCTTGTCAGTTATGGCTCACGCATGCAATAGTGATGTCTTCAGGGAGCTGTCAATCAACCGGTCTCATGGGGGAGTTGGCTAAGTTGCAAATGGCTTACCACTAAATTTTAAATGGTTTACACAGGAAACGTGATTGACAAGCATTAGCTGCTGACAAAGGGACAAACCATCACTAATGATCAGCATTTTTCAAATCTACAAGGAAAGTGCCTCCTCTCTTGCATTACACAGACACAGTAAAATCGCCAGCTCAGACTGTGCAAAGGTATTAACTAATTATTTCCGTCCTTTAGAGACTGCAGCAGGGATTATCTCTCTCTCTCCCTCTCTCTCCCAGGAGGCTTATGGGGGACTACAGTTAGCATGGCTGGTCCCTTCAAAGGCAGAAAACATCTACAGTCATTTGTTATTCTTCTAATTAAAGCTTTTTTTTGTGAAAAGGACAGCATGTACATGATAAAAGGTCTGTCTTTATGTAATGCTTTTCTACCTTATTGGGACTAAAAGCTGCTTTACAATAATTCCTCTTATTCCCACATTCACACTGCCCATCGGGAGAAAATTGTGGTTCAGTGTCTAAATCAAGGACACTTTTACACAGTTGCAGGAGAAGCCAGAGATTGAACCTTTGCTTAGATATTAGTTGATGACCTCCTCCTGGGCCACAGCCATCCTTAGTCATTTGCTGATAATGCAAAGACACTGACCTCAGTTATTGGCAAGCATGTTGCAGGAGATTCTTGCGGGTGTTTGGTCCCAGCAGTATGCCTGCATGTTATTAGCAGTGCTACCTCCTGCTTTTCCCCCCTCTGTGCAACAGGAGGTAGGCAGACAGGAAGCAGCTGATGTGTGTGCTGCAGCCTGCTGGGAATCATGCGGCTGTCCTGTGGCCTCTTTGGCTAGGGTATTGCAAACGTGCTGCATCAGTAACCGGAGACCTGAGAATTTCAAAACTGTTTTGTATGACTGTATCAACACAAGGCGGTGACATATCTCATCACAAGGAAGGGTTATGGTGATAACATGCCATTGGCTTGGAATGAGTAAAGATAAAGTTTGATGATGTCATGCAGACTGGTAGATAGTGGCAGTGTGCAATCACCACTTGACTACGTTGATTGTTAATTGGACACTGTGGATCATGGGAATAGGAAGTAATAAACAGTTTTTATTTTTCCCTAGTGACACATAAACTCCCTCTAGTGGACAGTCTATCATACATGTTAATCAAGACCTATAAATGGTCCTCTTGCAGTCATGTTCAAACCTGGTTGCACTCATATTGTAGCTTGGATCGGACTTTCTTTCCTCTATAAAGGTGGAGATACAACATGCTATTCTGTCCTGATCGGTGGGTTTCAACAGAGTGCGCACTGCTTAATCCACTTTCTCCACTGCTAGTAGCGTTCTGAGTCTGACTGCTCCGCTGTCTGTGATAAGATCTGGCTTGGTCCATTCACATTCCGCTTCCCGTCAGCATTATCTTTATTCTCATCTGTATTTTACAAGTCAAAGGCAAAGTAGGTTGGGTTCATAGAATCCATGAAAAGTTTCCCGAAATGAAAGAAAAAGAAATTGGCCCGTGGTCCACCCATCCAGCAGGTTTCATGACAATCAGCCTGGTAGTTTTCCCTGCTGACAGAAAAACAGCGATAAAAACACAAGCTCCTAATCTCCTAATTTATAATCTTGTTGCAATTGTTTAACAGTTTGACTGACTTTGTAAGATTTATATTTGTGTACCCCCTGATCTAGGCTTAAATAATTTAATCTTTCTATTTGTCTACTTTTTTTAGATCTTAGCTGTTGTTCTGCATATTTCATGATGGGATTTAAGCTACTGAAGCCGTCATTAAAGTACCACTTCATGTGAAGCCATTTGCGTCCCTGTGTGATGGAACTGATCGTGGCTGTGGACTCTTATTTCAGTGCAGCAAATTAGAAGATTTATGAACTTTCTTCAAGAAAATCTTGAGTTCGTATCTCCGCTGGGGTTTGTCATCATACTGTCTCTACAGAGGAGAAATAGAGACAGCTGCTCTCTCACAATACCCTCAATCACACCAGACCTTCCCTGTCACATTTAAAATCATCCCACCATTGCAGGTATTAACAGCCAAAATAGTGAATATTTATTAGGGGTGGTTTCACATAACTGGTGGAAGCATTTTCGGTGGAAGACAGTAAGACGGAGTTATGACTGGTCTTTCAGCCTTTTCCTCCCTGCAATGGTCACATGGCTTTATCACTGAGAAATTTAATCTGGTTCTGTGTTTATTCTCTTTTCATCCCCCCTTCACTGTGTTCCCTACCTCCCATTCTCATCTTCTCCACATCTCAGTGTCTTTGCCAGGCTGCTGGCATAACACAGATGGCCGTGGTACAGGCAAAGATGTTAATCGGAGCGAAAGATGTCTGTTTTTAGTTTTTCATTGTAGAGAAGAAACACCTTTTTGTGTGTTTCTGTTTGCCTTTTCTCTTTCTACCATTAGTGCTTGGAATTTATTGTTTAAAATTTGGAAATATCCTGTTTCTGCCTATTGTTTTTCTCTGTATAGAATGTATCTCAGTGTTGAAGGCTGTGTGCTGACTCACAGATGTAGAGTTTACATCTGCCTTTCTGCAGTCATTGCTGTGGTATTTGGCAGTAAGGTTGTTGTTAGTTAGATGAAATCTGGTTTTCCATCAGAGAATGCGAACCTGGCATCGTGGCAGTGATATAATCCTGCCTCTCGATGAGTGTTTGCTGGAGATTTGGGCATTCTTCAGACATGCACAGCAAGCCGAGTCATTAGGTCAATGTCTTGTTTCCACACTGGAGCATGTGAGCAGAGGTGATCACTTCCCCTCCTTCGCTCACATAACTCTTCATTCTCTCTGCTCCTCTGCTCACGGACGCTCCAGGCTGCTACTCTCAACATTGCTACAAACTTAACACAGATTGTACCCTGCTCCAATTAAACCATTCACACTTGCTACAAAAAAAAGCAAAAGAAAAGTTTTGTATTATAATTTTAGCTAAAGACTAGGCTGCTGCTGCCAGATCTATTCGTTAAAGAACGAATCGCTTCGTAGATCCGTGCAGCTCCTTATGGACTCACACATTCTTTCTTCCTTTACCAGATTATAGTCATCTGTGTTTCAGGTATGACTTTGTCGGGCTCCTTTTTTAAAGTACCCAGGAAACTCAATTTTCTTGCTCCCCGCTCACATGCCGTGTTCCAAACACTATATTTTACTGTGAACAGCTAGTATCTTATTAGCCTGGCATTGCCAAACCAATTTGTGTTTGCAAATTGTTCTCAAACCTCCCAGTTCATGGGAGGTCCTCCTCTTGGGGGGAGGCAGACCCATCTGCGAGACTAGATAAATAAGAGCTGGCAGATTAGTCTGGTTTCCAGGTTAATACGTTTTTGGATCGTTAGAGTGGTTGTCACCAACAGCCTTTTCTTGACTGCTCAAAATGAAAACAAAGTTGGAAGATGCCCAAGTGGGTCACTAGTTACAGCTCTTTGGCATTAAGAGGCCCAAGGATGCAAGTCCGAACCTGTGGCTGTAGCTAACAATGCCTTATCAGTGACCCCATCTTCACACATGTCTGAGTGTGTGACTAAGCAACTGAGGACCATAAGCGGAAAGACACGCCTGTCAGAGCCACAGTAATGAGGCCTGTGGTATTGATTTGAAAATTAGATATTCTAGAAATCTAGAACTGATACAGTCGCTGGCCTTTGTGTGGAGAGAGAGATAGGAGCTAAGACAATTTGAACAACAGGATTACAATCTCGCAACTCCAGGCAAATAAATGTGTATGGTATGTTGTCTTAATCCGTTCACAGAGCCGGGTTTAAGTTATAAGTATATATATATATATTAACCTTTTCGAAGAGCTCTTAATAACCTGTGGCTGTTTACAGCTGTACAGATTATGGCAATGCTTTAAGGTGCTACATGTAATTTTGTTACCCAGGTACTTTCAGTCCATCCCAGTTTTTGATCAATTTGTACCCCAAGAGGTGATAGTGAGTCACTGTAGCTTCAAGTAGCGGCTCTATAGAGGAAACTCGTTTCAGCCGCTTCTATCCGCAATCTCATTCTTTTTGCCACTACCCAAAACTTGTGACCATGAGTTAGGGTAGGCACATAAATAAACTGTAAATAGACGGTAAATTATTTACCACATTAGACACTTGTGGTGACCACATTACTGCTGATGCACCCGTCTACCTCACTTCCCATCTGACCCTCACTGGTAAACAAGATCCCAACATACTCGGACACTTTCACCCGATAGCTGACACGCCTAGCTTGCACTGGTTTTTCTGTTAACATTAAGGGGTCAAAATATTCACCAGGATTCAATGAGAAACCTGCAGAGATGCACTTTTTGCACACATACACTTTGGCTAAATGACCCTTGAACTTCCTAGTCCGTCCCAAACAATAGAAAAGTGTCACAACTCCTCATTAGGACTTGTAATCCATTTCGGAATATAAGAAGGTATTTGTTAGGAACTTGGAGCCCCTCCTGTTTCCTGCTAAGGCCTTCCGCTTATGATCCATGGTGTGAAGACAAGGCTCACTTTTAACTACACATTCTAGCTGAAGTCTACATCACTAAGCTGTTTACTGTAATAAGATGTAAGTACCACAGAGTAGCAATTTGTATTTCACTCATTAAGTCCAACCATAACCTGATATTAACATCTATTTTGAAAGCTTGCTTACGTATTGACTTTTCTGTATTGCAGTGCTGATGAAATTAAATACCTCAATAGATCATCCAGACAGGTCGTGATCAGTGACTTTTACGTTTCCAAGCATGCAAGCGAGGAGACCAGTTGGTCTTTAACACGTGTACACTGAATCTCCCTTCATTCATTGTGTCCTGGCTCATTTCGGTTCAGGGCGGCTCTACACAGCATCACTCTTCTCTGCCTTGAGTCAGCTTCAAAACTCATCATCAGTGACCCAGGGGACAGAGGCACGTGTTCAAAACTGCCCGCCCTCCAGACTTTGGTTATTTACATGAGAATCAAGGACAGTTGTCTCAAGTTCACTGCAGATGGATGAAATTTTTCCTTGGTATCGTAAGAATATCGAATATATTCATAGTGAACTGTGTTATTGTACAATAGATACCTTTTTAAGCATCGATGGTTTGATTGTCTGTGTGTGTCTGTGAAGCGTGTCACCACCAGCTGTCCTGCCTCTGGTTGTACTGGATACACGAGTTGATGCTGCTTACCGTCCACTGGGGGCCTTGTTTCCTGATTAGAAAGGAAGCAAAGAACATGGCATCATTTTTATCTTTCTGCTGACTGTAGAATCATAACATCAGTGATTCGTATCAGGGAGACAAGATTAATTAGGACACTTGGGTTATTTTTTCAGACCTCTTCATCATGAAATTGAGCTGACTGACAGAAAATTAGTTACCTGCCTTTTTTGTATTATCCTTTGTGGTTCCAGTTTCTCAAATTTCTTCTTTCTGACATCTCTTCCTCATAGCTTCTCCTTATCTCCTCCCCATCATTTAGCCCAGTCCCTACTACCCCAGCCAGCAGAATAGTCACAGGCTGATTTTAACACTAGTAGCTTGTCATCTTGGCTGGTGGTCCTGTCTTTAAAGTCTCCTCCTTGACATGGTTGGATTATACATGTACGTTTTTCGATCTTCCCTTATTGTTTCAGCAGTCTCACCAGCTCTTTCTTGTTTAGAATATTTTACTGTATCGCTCCGAGTGCCAACATGCCACTTAGCAGCTCGGGCTGCCTCTCAGGGCTGTTACACTGTAATAGAGATAACTGTGACTCGCACAGCTGCCGGCGCAATCTCCTGCAGTGTTGACTGATTGGACACAATTCAGATGTGAGCAGTCTGCTGGCTCATGGATCGCCCTGCTCCAGCTTTGGTTACAGCAGCGGACGTACTGCAATAATCAACTGTTATGGTGCAGAGGTTTGCAGAGTGACCAAGCCATTTAACATACCTCTTTCAGGCTGGCAACCAAGGGTCATGTCCCTTGGTTTTAAACCTCCTACTTGTTGAAATGTCTAAATCAGCTCTGAATAAGTAACAGCTTTATGCGTTGTGCTTCGTGCTGTCTTACCTTAACTAAAGACAATAAGCCTACAGGGATAAACAAATCATCACGTTAGGACTAAGCTTTTCATTGTCGTGTTAAAAGCTGTACAGAGGCCTATTTGCAATTTGTACAGAGTCCAAGTCTAAGTACATCCTGAGGGGAAATAGTTTCTGTAAAAATCTCCTTAGTCAGTTGTGACACACTAAATGTGCTGGGTTTAGCTGTCCAGGATTTATATTCTTGTTGTTGTCAAGTTGTTTGAATGCAAATCCCTGTCACACTATTGTTGCTAAACTCAATGGATGTTAATCTTAAGGAGAGAAATTTTAATTGGCGTCACAAATCTGTGGGGAGATTAAGTTGACATTGAGTTGTTTTTTTTAATGTGTCATTGATAATGACTAATGCTGAGACATGCTACACTCGATGAGTTTACACCAGTGTGAGTATACAGAGTTCATCCAGATAAGACAGATATGATTGTCTTTTGTTACACTGTGTTTTGTTCCTGCTGTTTTTTAAAACTGTTTGTGACTTTAGACCAGGAACTTATTTCGAACACACATTTTTTTTGTAAATCCATGGATGTTTGGTATCATCCTGCAAAGTTTACCAGGGCTAATATATTAATCTTTTACCGTGTTTCTATAGAGTGCAACGGCCCGCTGTTTTGGTATCTCACTCTTGATACGTCTGTGTTGCTGTATGAGCTAATAGATTTAGTGGGTGGCAACAGAGCGGAGCACCAGTTTATAGATTGCTTCCTGCTCATTTCACAATCTATTTTTCTGTCCCTGCTGCCCGGTATAGTTTATGTGCGTGTGTGTGCTTAAAGTCGCTTTGGCATGCCCACGCACAGCCTTGGCCAGCTGAGCTTTTTCTTAAACTAAGTGTGGAGCACAAGGTAGATCAGACTCTGAAAACGTTCATGCACACAAGCATGAGATGATTCATTCACAGCATTTCTAATGTAAAGTGATGATGAGTCACACATACCTCAGTGTAACTATGATGCAATGAAACAGTCCTGTGTATTGATGCTTCTCTGATATCCCTGACGTGTGTGTCTGTCTTAGAGGTCACATTTCTCTCAGTGTGTATATGTATCTGTCTGTATGTCTCACCATGCTGTGCACAACACCTCAGAGCCTACATGTGGCTGCTGAATTATGCAGATGCCCCGGCGTCTGCTGGGAGGGAAAACTGAACTGGGAGAGCAAAAGGAGATGTGTGTGTGGAGTGTATTGTCGTTTGGGGAACACGGTGGGGTGTTGGTAGGGGGTTTATTTAGGAGAATCAGCAGGATTCCTGAAAGATGAGAGCAGAGATGGGAGGAGGAGGAGGAAGCAAGGAAGCAGCAGAAGTAAGAAGGGGGAGAATGTTGCCCCCAAAGGGAGGAAATCTGCAGTTAATAAGGGACAGAATTTGCTTCAAGCTGTCTGTCAGTCCTCCCTGTATCTCTTTTTAGACCTGCGGTTAAAAAAAAAAAAAGAACGTGCTGCTCCTGTGCAGCACAGAGCACATGGGGATAACCCAGCCCAACTTGGGCGGCCCCAGCCATGCATTGCTCAGTGCGCCTCAGTAGAAAAGGTTCTCTGCAGAACTGAATTATTCATGGGTCTTTAGAAGAGTGCAGTGAAAATCCCCCACCCCCCACACTCTTGCACACAAAACCTGATATGCCACATTCTCACGCACGCCAAGCGTTATCATATCATTCCATTCCTTAACACACTGCATCATAGCACACCCTGCTTTGTTGTGTACTTTTAATCATGGAGTTACTGTTTATCTCACAGGAAGTTCCCAGTGGTTGAATAATTCAATGGATGATTTCTTGCAAGTTTGTGTTCATTAGATTCGACCATCAGCGCTGTCCGTCTCTCTGAGGGTGGGTTCGTGCGTTGCATAAGTCAGTGCTGTTGTGACAAAGGGAATCGCAGTAGAGCAACACTTTGCCCTACCTACGGCAATTTGCCCCTCTCAGCGGGTCAGCCTCACCGTGAATTGAAGAGGGAGGGGATTGAGAGGGAGTCGTCACCAAAGACACGTTTGTGTGTGTGTGTGTGCGGGGGTTGTTTGGTGATAGAGAAGGGAGTGGTTGGTGTGAAGGGTGCAGAGAGGGAGACAGATTGCAGATATGGGGGAGGGGGGGAAGAGAGCAAAAGGTAGAGGATGAGACGGCATGCGCGCAAGTGAAGGAAATTAGAAAGATGGAAAAGATCGATGACACACGGTGTTTAGCTGCAGTCGATGGTGGGTGTGCCCGCGTTGATGTCTTGGTTCATTCTCCCCCTGTACTCAGTGTTTTATCACCCTTCTGTGTCTCATTTACATCACCTCAGTGTTTCTGGATATATTAAAGCAAACACATGAGAGGTCATAACAGAATGGTGTTATGCTTTGAATATACTTTGAATGTCCACCATTAGTCTTTTTACTGGTTATGAGAGACACTAATGTGGATTTTTTCCACACACAGATTGCTTGCCATGAGCTTTTTATGGCCCGACTAGAGACATTTATGTGCGTCAAAGATGTGCAAAAACCTCCCACTCTTTCTTTCCAACTTGCAAATACAAACTGAATTGCATGAACTTGAAACAAAAGAGCAGAGTCACCTTCCAGACAAAGGCCTGTTTTATCTGATAGTTGTGACATATCTGCTTCACAAGAACTATGTGTTGGAGCCCCATATTCATGATTTTGCTCTGCTGCATCTGTCCTCTTTCCTCTAGGATCGTAAGCTGTCTAAAGTGGAACGTCAGCGCTTTAAGGAAGAGGCAGAGATGTTGAAGGGTCTTCAACACCCAAATATTGTTCGCTTCTATGATTTTTGGGAGTCGCCCCTGAAAGGGAAGAAGTGCATCGTTTTAGTCACAGAGCTCATGACATCAGGAACGCTCAAAACGTGAGTACTGACAAAGGCATATAACTATTTCTATACCATGGATAGACTTAAAAGTTACCTTGCATCCCCTTCCACAGCATGTCAGAAAAAGCTTCTCAGTCACAAATATTTAGCTCGTGATTGTCAGGAAGTGTGCTTTCCATCTCCTTCCTACAGTTATCTGAAGCGCTTCAAGGTGATGAAACCGAAGGTGCTGCGGAGCTGGTGCAGACAGATCCTGAAAGGCCTTCACTTTCTCCACACCAGGACCCCTCCCATCATCCATAGGGACCTTAAATGCGATAACATCTTTATCACTGGACCTACAGGGTCGGTCAAGATAGGAGATTTGGGACTTGCAACACTCAAGGCAGCTTCCTTTGCCAAGAGTGTCATTGGTAAGACACAAACCTGTAGTTTGGTAGATTTACACATAAAGTATAAGTAAATGACATATTCATTGAGCCTTCTCTCTCTCCTCAGGCACCCCAGAGTTCATGGCTCCAGAGATGTATGAGGAGCACTATGATGAAGCTGTGGATGTCTACGCCTTTGGCATGTGTATGCTAGAGATGGCCACCTCAGAATACCCCTACTCGGAGTGTCAGAATGCTGCTCAGATTTACCGCAAAGTCACGAGTGTGAGTCCAACTCCTGTACGGTGTTCCGGTTTGTTTCAGAAAGGAGATACCGCAAATTGAAACTGGATAAACTCATCAGCCTAAATGAGAACAGATTGGTTCCTTTGGGTGGTAACAAGTGATTTTGTAGTCGGACCTACTTAATTGATCGCGACGCGAGTAAAGTCTGTGTTTTGAGAGCCCTGGTGACTACAATCATATGCCGGAGAAACCTTGTCATCTTAGCCATGTGCTATATCGTAAATGTTTGGAGAAAAAAAAAAATACAAAAACAGGTGTCACACCATTTATTGTTTATTATCTGTTATTTATCCACTGCTGCAGATACTCTCGTTTGTCTGTGACACAATATTATGAAATAGACTCTGCTTGTAGACTGATCTTTCTAATAAATCTGGACCATTATTAGTGAACCTTTCGAACAGGGGGGTTAGTAAGCTGTTAATGTTGCCTCACAACATAATAAGTCCCAGGTTTCTAATTGCAAGAACACGATCTGCTCTCTTGTTTTCAGCTAGATGGATCCTCAGCCTTGGAAATTTCTTGCGTGAAATTCTAATGAGCCATATGGAGTCACTGAGGGAGTCCAAATCTCCTTTTTATTTATAAAGCCTGTAGGCTCTATTCCATTTTAATGAGTTCATCTCTTCTAGTAAAGCTATACTGCGAACTGTTTTTAGTGTATTCTGAAGTGTATAAATTATAGTCTTCCTGATTTGATGGAGAGTATTGATTTTCCACTTTTTATACTTGGCAGCAATTGGAATCTAAGCTATGACTCTTTCACCTGCTGTTAAAGGAAGGGATGGCCTCTGTGTGCAGATGAATGGCGGGCAGCATCAGTGCAGTTCTCTCTAGATACTGTTCTCTTATGCATACCAGCGTGCCCTACAGGGACCACTGCAGGATATTAATAGGAAATTGATCAAAGAGATCCTGATACCTTTCTACTACTCCCTGGTAAATACATCCTGCAGCTGCATAATTTGAACTTGTTAGTGTAGAGGATGCAGATATTTGACCTCTTTAGTGAGAGATTTACTGATCTGTTAAATCACTACTGGGAAGACTACTGCACAGGATGTTCTGAACAGTCAAATACAATTTAAATTTAGACCAACTGTGCTCTAATTGTGATTTAAAAACAAGACTTCTCTAGCAACCAGGGCTAACACAAGACAGCTGCTTTCTTGACGTAAGGATTAACAGGAGTATGGTGCTCTAATGTATGCAAATCAGCTCATGTACCACCAACAAGCCCACCAAGGTCAGGTTCTCCTCATTTTCACTCCATGAACATATGTAGCTTTTGGAATCCATTGCATCTGATACTGACTCAAACTGAGAGCTGCCACACTCGGTCAAGGTCTGAAGTTTACGTGGTGCTCAAAAATAAGATCCGGGGTACAAGCACTGTCCTCAGCATTTCCTTTATATTTCTTGATCCTCAGGGAGTGAAGCCAGCCAGCTACAACAAAGTCGTGGATCCTGAAATCAAGGAGATTATTGGAGAGTGCATCTGCCAAAAGAAAGAGGAGCGGTGAGTGACTGTCCCCATCATTGTCCAGTCAAAAGGACCCACAAGGTGACCTCTTATTTTTCACCCTCCCCCGCCTCATTGCGGTGGCCCAGGCAGTTGGACTCTCAGCAGCACTGCAGGGCGTCTTTCAAATTGATCCAAATTGCTTTGTTTCATAGAAGCATGATAAGGGTCACTGAGTGACCTTCTCCTAGCATCACAGACCATTCATGTCCATGTATAATTGATTTAGTTAATTCGTTAGGCTAGGCCAGGATTCCCTCACACTGTCAACATATAATAACTCTACCACAGTTAATTCAATTGATGCCAAAAGTGTGTAGAATACACATTTGTGCCGGAGTCTGAGCTTCGCTCTTCCTTCCACCAGGTACACCATCAAGGACCTGCTGAACCACGCTTTCTTTGCCGAGGACACAGGTGTGAGAGTGGAGCTCGCTGAGGAGGACGATGGGAAGAAGGCCTCGATAGCCCTGAAACTGTGGGTAGAGGACCACAAGAAGTTGAAAGGGAAGTACAAGGAGAGTGGAGCCATTGAGTTCACGTTTGACTTGGAAAAGGAGGTCCCGGAGGTTGTGGCACAAGAGATGGTGAGTGAATGAATGAAGACACGAGTAGAAGATCTTCTTAATATTTGTAAATCTATCTTCTATGTTTCATCTTATTTATTGCTTTTTGTAAAACTCTGGAATCCCCCACTAAAATATTCCCACCCCATCTGGACATGATTGGACCTTTGCAAAACATGTATTCTTTTCATTAAAGCAATCGGCTAGTTCCAAACCAAACCAAAGCAAGTATACAGCCCAGTATCATTCTTGGCATGCCTAGATGTTGGCAGTATGCACATCGCACTGCTGTGGAATGCACTCTTCCCTGATGAAAGTGATTGTGGTGGTATTTTGTACCTGTGTTGACAAGGTGAACATGGATCGATCAGATAAGGTACCCACAGGACCTGTAAAACAGATCAAGTACCCACAGGCTCTGGCTCCGAGAAGAATGAGAGCCATGACAGTACTGACTTCCTTTTCAAATGTACTTCACTTGGGTGTGACGTTAAGACATGAGTTAACACAGAGACACCTGCTGGAGACTATACTCCCACTAAGGATCAGTTCTTTAAGAGCCTTAAACCTAAAAGGCTATAGTAAACAAGTCGGTACAATACCAGGATATCAAATGTATTTGTCCGTTTGGTGATACTATTTTAAAACGAATACCAAATCAAAAATCACCTCAAAACAGATTTATGTAGATCATCACTGAGCTTCTGCAGTTCGTCAGCAGATTTCACAAAGTGACTTCAATAGGAATTAAGTCAAGGAATAAAAGATTGAAGATAATGTAGTAAGGTGTGTCAGCTAAGAGCACATTAACCACTTAAGTAAATTTATTTTCCCTCAAATTATTTAGGATTACTTATTTCTACTCATCAATCTTTCTTGGCCTCCTGTTTAAGCCAATGTTTTCCTTTTCTTCGTCTCTCTCTCTCTCTCTCTCTGCCCTAACCCTCCCTCCCTTATAGATCTCTTCCCCTCTAAATTGTCTGC
>CAAKHC010003847.1:28777-41676 GCA_901007825.1 Macroramphosus scolopax | reverse complement strand
GTGTCCCTGCCAATGTATATTGTAATTACGGCCCTGCGAGAGAATGAAGTGTGAACAGAATCTCACTGTGTTGCCGAAAATATCTAAACCGAGCGGCACATTCGCGACTTTCATCTCGAAAGTTGGGAACTATTTGTTTCATAGAAATTAAAAATGAATTAAATAAAAACGTCTGCAAAAATGTCTTGTGTATGCTTTCGTAAACTGTTTCAAATATGCGACCGTCCGTATTTTAATGCCAAAGCCAAGAAATAGATCCTGCTTTGTGTGGCGAATGTGTCAACCCGCGTCTTCGGCGTAGCGTTACAGCAATGGTTGCCCCTTTTGTTCAACCGAGTTCCTGAATTATTCCCAACACAATGAAATGCTCGGGATATTATATGGTTTCATAAAACATTTCACTGTACCTACGCCTCCTGGGATCTCATCTGGGATTATCTAATGAATTAAAAATCGATCTGCAACCCTTCCGATCCGGTGTGAGGTTTCCGAAGCACGCAGTCTTTGAGGAACGTGGAGTAGTAAGTGTTTATTAGTCCAGATCGTTAACGTTGAAAGGTTGGGGGCTCGTTTGTGGCAAACTGGGTCACATTTCGATTGTGCACAGCTAAGTAAAGGGGTAATATTACGGCTAATATTTGTATCTCAACTCAAAGTACCCCAACAAACACGAAGTAGCGTTAGTAGCTTAAAGCCCTAACACAAAACAAGCAAGCTATTTTCCATCGTATCACAGCAATTCTGCCACAGAGGACAAATCATTTGTTGATATATCATGGCTGTTTGATCAAGTAGTCCGATCACAAATGCTGTGTTATTGCGATGACCACATGAAATGATAGTATAATTTTGGTACTCAATATGTGAGTCACAGGGTGAGGTCATTGTGGAGGGAAAACGTTGGTTGAATGGTCATCTAAACTGTCAGACTAGAGTGCATGTGTAAGATGAAAATTAACTGTTAATGAGAGTAATTAATCGTACTAAAACACCCTGCAGCGTTGCAGTGATGTATGTCCTTGTGTAGCTAACGTGTGCCTTGTAAATAAAGCTAATTTATTTAGCTTGCGAAATGACTGTTAACGTTAACTGAGCTGAATTGGGGCGTCCTTCAAGATGAAAAAATAAAGTAAGCTACCTTTTAGTTGTTAGTTGGTTAACATGTTAGTAGTCTCTACGGCTATTACGTTACAATTTGAAAAGTGATGGGTGCTGTTGTTTGCTAGCTGGTGTTAGCGTGTCGGCTAACGGCGTCAATGTTTCATTGTTTGAGGAAGAAACAGCAGCATGCTAAAGCTAACGTTAGCTAGATTATAATGCATTAAATCAGTTTCTTAGCTTGGCAAGTTTACATTCGTATAGTGACCCTAACACTCTTATTCTTGAATTGAGCTTTTAAAACTCATGGGTTTTGAAATTGACTGACAACTACGCTGTTGGTTACCGGTTGTTGCACGACACCCGAATATAATTTAACTGAATGAACAAGGAACAGTTGTAGAAATATGGACCTGAATTGCACCTGGAGGGAACAGAAAATATCAGTTTGTTTTCTTCTGGGTAAAGGGGGTTTGGTCTAGTCACGTGACTGCACCATAACAGGTGCACACTGTGCAGGCAGGACTCATACAGACTATTATCTCTGGAATTGATCACCTGTTTCGGATCTGTTTCCCCTATTTCAGATGTAAACCTGAATAGCATATGACCCAGCAGAGGCTGTTGGCACGATGGGGCTGGACTTTGACGTAAAGACGTTCTGTCACAATCTGCGGGCCACCAAGCCCCCCTATGAGTGTCCTGTGGAGACCTGTCGGAAGGTCTATAAGAGCTACAGTGGCATTGAGTATCACCTTTACCACTATGACCATGACAACCCAACTCCTGCACAGACTATGCCTCAGAAGAAGAGAAAAGGACGGCCTCCTCGAGCATCCCTAGCTGGGTCAGGGGATACAGACGATGGTGGAGGTAACGGAGGTGGGCCGGGGCATGGGGGGAACACACCTGGTAGTCCCAACCACTCGGACCTCTCTCACTCCCCCAGCAGGGACACAATGACTTATGCCCAGGCACAGCGCATGGTGGAGCTGGAGTTTCAAGGACGTATTCACCGCATTAGCATCTTTGACAACATTGATGTTGTGTCAGAGGAGGACAGTGATGCGGATGATGTTCCACCATCGGGTGCTGGCGGTAATGGTGGAGGGGTTTGTAATGGTAGTGACGGTGGAGGCGGTGATTTGGGAATAAGTGGCAAGGACCGGTCAGATATTCCATCGTCTAATGGGGGCAAAGCCACCCCAAAGTCTGGGAAACACAAAAGTAAAGAAAAGAAGAAGGATGGCTCATCATCCCATCATCACAGCGCTCAGTCCGGGCCTGCAGTCAAACTCCCAGAAGCGGTGTTTAGGGAACTGGACCAAGAGAGACCTGATGCACCTCCTCGGCCATCATCTTACTACCGGTGAGAATAAGAAACAATTACATAGCACGTCTGGAATTTAGAAGCAGTCTTGTTGACCACAGGTGTGCATGCATTGTAATATACTGTAAATGTAGAGGTGCTGTACTTATACTTTATTTTTCAAAAACATAATGTGCAAACATATCTTGCATTCAAAGTGCACATCGTCCCTGAAAATGAATACAAATCGTCTCTAGTTGCAGTTTGTACTTGTGTGACAAAATAAGGGAGGCATGTTTTTATTCTGGAAATGTGATGATCAGTTCGGGCAACCAATGTTTGATTCTTTAAAACTCTTAGTCATGAGTTTCTTTGATATTTTGATCAGTTTTGTGCATTTCCCAGGAATTTTGTTGTCAGTTTCAATATGCTCGTCTGTCATTGTTTCCTCTTTCTATAGAAAGTTATAGCTGGTGTTAGTCCTATACTTGAAATCATTTCCCTTTTCTTTCCTCTCGATGTGCGTCATGGTGTCTAGGTACATTGATAAGTCTGTGGAGGAGCTGGATGAGGAGGTAGAGTACGACATTGATGAGGAGGACTACATCTGGCTCGACATCATGAACGACAAACGGCGGCGTGACGGTGTGACACCAATCCCTCAGGAGGTCTTTGAGTATCTCATGGATCGCCTAGAGAAGGAGTCCTACTTCGAGAGCCACAACAAGGTACCTGAACTTGGAAACCTAGGGAACCTTTTTATGTAGCAGTGGAACAAATATATATGGAACTCTGATCCAGCTCTGATCGGTCCTCATCTTTCTTTTTCCCAGGCAGACCCCAGTACCCTAATTGATGAGGATGCTGTGTGCTGTATCTGTAATGATGGGGAGTGCCAGAACAGCAATGTGATCCTGTTCTGCGACATGTGTAACCTGGCAGTCCACCAAGAGTGCTACGGTGTGCCCTACATCCCAGAGGGCCAGTGGTTATGCCGCCGCTGCCTGCAGTCGCCAAGTCGAGCTGTGGACTGTGCTCTCTGTCCAAACAAGGGCGGAGCTTTCAAACAGACGGATGACGCGCGCTGGGCACACGTAGTGTGTGCTCTCTGGATCCCAGAGGTGAATACATACACCTTCTTGAAAGATGTAATCATGCAGATTTGAGAGTTTCCGCATTTGTGCTGCACACAGCCGTCGGTATCAGTCCCTGTTTCCTCTCTTCAAAGTATGTTTAGTTCTTCATTTTGCATAAACACTGATTCTTTCACAATTCTTGCTGTGCACTTGTAGTGCACATATTTCAATGTATGGTTCCTAATTGCAGTGTTGCAACGAAGTGAATTTTGCTGCTTTCCCCTCAGGTCTGCTTTGCTAACACAGTCTTTCTGGAGCCCATCGATAGTATTGAGCACATCCCTCCTGCACGCTGGAAGCTTACATGCTACATCTGCAAGCAGCGTGGCTCCGGCGCCTGCATTCAGTGTCACAAAGCCAACTGTTACACAGCCTTCCACGTCACCTGTGCACAGCAGGCGGGCCTCTATATGAAAATGGAGCCTGTCAGAGAGACTGGGGCCAATGGCACCTCGTTCAGCGTTCGCAAGACAGCTTACTGTGACATCCACACACCCCCAGGATCAGCCCGACCTTTGGGAGGAGTAGGCGGTGCCAGCATGGGTTCATCTCACAGTGAAGGAGAGCTGGAGGAGGACGACGAGCCCAGCATCTGCCATGATGACGACTCAAAGGGTTGGAGCTCTGAACGGGCCAAGAGGGCGAAGGCCAAATCTCGGCTGAAGATGAAGAGAGCGAGGAAGATCTTAGCGGAGAGGAGAGCTGCTGCGCCCGTAGTGTCTGTGCCCTGTATACCCCCCCACAGGTACGTGGTTCACCTGTACTGCATGTGCTGTTCAACTCAAAGACACACACATCCCTCTTGATCTTTTGCAAATATGTAAGTGGAACAGCAGGCTGACTCAGTGGCAGACAGACTCCTCACTAAGATGACCTCAGTTTATGTCCCCATGTGGGAACTGCATGATCTATTATCTCCAGCACTATCTGACCCTTTGCAGAGGCGAGATGTTCCTACCAGAAATTATTCATTCATGAAATGCGTGTGCAATAGTTAAGTCGTGTTCCTTTTTCTTCAGGCTGAGCAAAATCACCAGTAACTTGACGGTTCCCAGGAAGAGTCAGTTCATGCAACGACTTCACAGCTACTGGACCCTTAAGAGGCAAAGTCGCAACGGTGTACCTCTGCTGCGACGGCTCCAAACCCACCTGCAGTCCCAGCGACACATCGAGCCCCTCCCACCGCAGCCTGCAGCACAACTTCCTTTGGTACATTGCCAAATAGTTAAAAGACAGTAGCAACTCATTAAGGTATGTTACTGTATTTACCACCGTGGCATGATGAAGCTGCTTTACTTTGTTTGTGTTTTTTGTGCGTGCTGTCGCCGCAGGGGGACAGCGAGGAGAAACAAACCGCTTTGAAGGAGCAGTTGAAGGCGTGGCAGAGACTGAGACACGACTTGGAGAGAGCCAGGCTACTGGTGGAGCTAATCCGCAAGAGGGAAAAACTCAAGAGGGAGACGGTGAGACACATTTCTGTGGCTAGTGGCAATCAAAACTCCAGAACACAAGTATTTTCCAAGTGAGATGTGCTTCCATGCAGCTGATGAAAAAATATCCCCAAAACCCCGTTAGCAACATACGTAATTCTATTTTCTTGCCTCTGAACTTTATACAATGCAGATTGTCTGTGGGATTTGTTTTGGACATCTGCTGGGAGGTTCAGTGTGTAATCTGTAGCCCACACACACATCCATACACGCACAACTAGCGCTGAACAGACTACCACACCATGTTTGTTTCCTCATCGAGCAGGTGTACATTATCTATTGATCTCTTGTTCAGATTAAAGTGCAGCAGAAGGTGCTGGAGATGCAGCTGACGCCCCTGCTGGTGCTGTTGAGGAGCACATTGGAGCAGTTACAGGAAAGAGACACTAACAACTTCTTCACGGAGCCTGTTCCCCTGGCAGAGGTAACACAAAAACAACACACACTCACTCAAGAGGATTCAACGATACAAGCTCAACTTGTCTTGTGAATAGAGCTGATATTAAATGAAGATTCTTGCTCATCGTTCCCCTCTCCGATCCAGGTGCCGGACTACCTGGACCACATTGACACTCCAATGGACTTCCAGACCATGTGGAACCTGCTGGAGTCTCACCGCTACCTCACTTTCGAGGCGTTTGAGTCCGACTTTGGCCTCATTGTGAACAACTGCCTCAAATACAACGCCAAGGACACGGTCTTCTATCGCGCCGCCCTGCGGCTCAGAGAGATGGGCGGGGCTGTCATCCGAACCGCCAGGCGCCAAGCCGAACGGATAGGCTTTGACTATGAGGCTGGCATGCACCTCCCTCGAGAGCCGAGCCCGGACACCCGGCGGGACCAAGAGAGAGACAGAGACAGAGAAAGGGAACGGGAGCGGGAGAGGGAACGAGAGCGGGAACGAGAGAGGGAAAGAGAAAGAGACCGTCCATTGTCTTCTAATGAGGATGGTAAGAAATCTCCTGTCACTTTGGTTTGAGAAGATTTTGCAGCCAAATGATTTTTCTTCAGCACCAAACGGAGGAAAAACAAACTGTATTTACTCTAAAAGATCTCATGGGTCTTTTTGGTAGTGATACTGAATATCTGGATGTAGTAAGGGAAGGATATCAAGTCGTTGTAATACAGGCAGAGAGAGGTGATATATGTATATGTAGATATATGAACATTACAACTGCTTTTTGTTGGGTGAGGAATGTAGAGTAAAACACTTGATAAAACGATACCATTGTGGAAAACAGGTCTGGTCTGTTGACCAATAGGTGGCACTATTGATTCATTAAATTCAATAGCTGAAATATCATCAACAAAATCCTATTTCCCATTTTCCAACTTCTATAAACTCGATGTTTTCAACAGCCGAATCTTCACGGAAGCTTTGTCAGCTTTTTCTCATATGTCATAAAAGTATCTTTTTAATGACTACATTAATTTTTTCGGTAGAACTGCTCCTGCCAGAGAACAGGCGGCGGTTACCGCTGGATGAGCAGCTGCATTACGTGCAGGCACGTCTGGATGAGGTCAGCTCGGGGAAGCACAGCATTGGTCAGTCTCGTAGAGCCAAAGCTCTCAGAAAGGAGATCAGCGTCATCAAGAGGAAGCTGGCGCACCAGCGCGAGGGAGGCTCCGGTATGGGGTCCAGGGAGTCTATCGGAGGAGGAGATCGGACATCCCTCCCACATCTCAAATCATCTGCAGGGCACCACGACGAGGGGGAAGAGAGCAGCAGCCAGGAGATCAGTGGAAAGGGTGCGTCTATCAGAATGTATAAGTAATAGAAAGCCCATAATAAATTGTATTTCTATGATGTGTGTTAAACTTCTCTCTCCCTCCAGATCTGAGCGTGTCCTCATCTGCCTTGGCTCCAGAGGTGGGCCGACGGACGTCTGTTCTCTTCTCCAAGAAGAACCCGAAAATGGCTGGACCCCCCAAGAGGCCAGGACGCCCTCCCAAAAACAGGGATGCTGGCTACGCTGGGACAGGTGTAAGCCCCAGCCCTATCGGACCCCCTCAGCTTCCCCTGCTGTCACCAACCAGGCAGAGGAAGAGACCCCGCAGCCCCCATACCAGCTCCAGCTCTGACAGTGACAGTGACGGTGACGACCTGCTGCCAGGTACTGCCAACAAAGACACGATAAACGACAACAGAACTCGTTTGGCTCACACACATTCACTCCTCTCTCCGTCTCTGTTTCGCTCCTTTACTCAGGTTTGCCCAGCAATGGTTTTGACGGGAGGAACCAGCCAGTAACGGAGAGCTTCCGCGTGTACAGAAGTGAGCCTCGTCTTCCTCGTTCCAGCTCTGACTCAGAGTCCACAACCAGCAGCAGTAGCAGTGCAGCCTCTGACAGGACCAGGTGATTATTGTCCAAACATTGTGCACATCTGGCAGAGTACCTGCTGGTCTTATAACAGCTCCTCTCAGTTGTAGTTACTATATGTTACCTACTGATCTGATGTTGCAGGAGTGTCAAACAAGTATCTTCTCAACGTTATCATACTGTGATAATAAGAAGAGGACCAGCAACCTCTTGCTAACCAGCTGTTAGTTTAGCATTTAGTAAAATGTGCTTTTCACTGTATTTCATAGTGTTAACAGAGAATACACAATACCAATCATGCTGTATCTTTAAAGCCCCGCCTCTCTTCTCTTTCAGTACGACTCCCTCTAAACAGGGCCGGGGGAAGGCGTCGTTCTCTCGCTCCGCCTTCCAGGAGGACAGCAGTGAAGAGACGTCTGGCACCGAAAATGATTCCTACTCAGTCGGAGGGTCGCGGGGAGTTTCCCATTGTGAGCACATCTTCACCCACATGCAACAGACCTCAGGAAGCACATACACAGTTAGTCACGCTGAGCAGCTGTTGTTGTCTATCATATGGAAGGAAACATTAAAAAACAGGCTCAAATAACAAGCAGGACCTCTAAACCAGAGACACACATCATCTTTACAATGTGTCTTGTCATAAACTCTTGATCACACACAGTATGTTTGTGTACACGAGGTTACATAATGTTGACTGTGTTCCCGTGTTCCTTCCCATCAGTGGTGCGTAGCCGAGCCAGGTCAGGATGCTGGATGACCTCTGATGACTACTCTTCTCTGGAAGCTCTGGACCTGGTGTGGGCCAAGTGCAGAGGCTACCCTTCATATCCTGCTCTGGTGAGACATACGTGCACACTGCAGATGGCTTTGTATGAAGTGAATTAGGACTTTCTGTAGTTTAATCGCCTTGTGTGTCTTGCTACTTCTTTGCCTGCAGATAATTGACCCGAAGATGCCCAGGGAGGGGGTGTTCCACCGAGGTGTCCCGATCCCTGTCCCCCCTTTGGATGTGCTAAAACTAGGGGAGCAAATGACACAGGAGGCCAGAGAGCACCTGTTCCTGGTCCTCTTCTTTGACAACAAGAGAACCTGGTCAGTGATCTGGTTCAACCTTTCTCGTCTCGTTGTATCTGCGCTCCGTTCTGCTGTATTGTATTCAGTAATTATGGACGTGTTTGTCTCTTCTCCTTTGTAGTCTTTCTTCATCATTATGAAGTAATTTTAAACGCTTGTCAAAGCAAAATAGGCCGCAGATTTTTTTTTGCATGCGTGCGCTCGTGACGCTTTGTGGCAGACGTTCAAAGGAAACTGAAGCACAGGATGAAAGAACGTTTCACAGAAATAGGGCAAATGTGTTTTTTTGAGAATTGAAGAGGAGGAAAAAAAAACACTATTTTAGGTCAACGTGTGCTGCGCAATCACTTATCGAAATTCGGGGTAAGAAAAAACAAACAGTTAGAAACCTGACCTGAAACGACCACTGGCATTACCTCAAATAGTGTTGCAAGTAGTGCGGTATGATACTTTACCTGCCAACATTTCAATAGATTTGAATTGCGCCACCGTCCTGTAATTACAACGTGTGCCAGCTGTGGCCCCTGTTGCTCAGCAGAAACTACATTATGTTGCTTTAAGATTTCCCATCGTCGGTGTGTTTGTGTGCACGCAGGCAGTGGTTGCCGCGCTCCAAGCTGGTGCCGCTCGGGGTGGACCAAGAGCTGGACAAGGAGAAGATGCTGGAGGGCAGGAAATCCAACATCCGCAAGTCGGTCCAGGTGGCCTACCACCGTGCGATGCAGCACCGCAGCAAGGTGCAGGGAGACCCCAGCAGTGAGACCAGTGACAGTGACTGAACACAGACACACACACATGCACACACACCTCATGTGTTGCTCATTGTGGCGTATATGCTTCTCACTGGAGAGCCCAGCCCTACATCACAGAACACAGGAAACGGTGGCAAAGATCCACCATATTGGCCCCCCACCCCACCCCAAGACACACACACACACACACACTCATGCATCCTAAACAGTATTTAATCTGACATGTGAAATATTGTATTTAAGAGAATATGGTATTGCTAATAATGATGGAAAAAAAATATATACAATGTTCAAAATCATGAATCCAAAATATTCCTTGTATGTGGTGCATAACTGTTTAATAAGAAATGAGATGATGGTTTACACACTCACAGCTATGATGCACACACACACACACACACGAACGATTCTGCCTCTTCCTGTACTTCTTACACGTTCACTCACATGTAACGTGTATTGTACACTAAATGCATGTAGTGTACGATAACTGCACACACTGTGGGAGTCGCTGCGGGTGCCATCACCCTCGCACACCCGTCGCCCACCTGTTCAAAAACAAACAGGCCCGGTGCTATTCTCCCGTCATTTGTCAGCGGAGCACAAAAGACTTTGGCAGCCTAAACTGAGGGTGAATTTAATGTTATTTATTCTGCTCACTCCTTCTTAAAAAAAAAAAGAAAAGAAAAGCGCCACAGGCTCGTTTCCACACGGACTACTTCTTATCTCTCGAGCCACACAAGACGCGACTGTGTGGTCCTTTCTGTGTCTGCCACTTCATCATGTCTCCTGTTTTTATGGTTTTCGTTTTTTTCACAACCTGTCAATGACTAAAACTGAAACACATGATCGCCTCACTGTCTTTTCTTAGTCCAAGGCTGATCGCTTTAGAACTTTTATATATATACAGATTGCATAAAGATAGAAGTTTAATAAAAAAGAATTGAGTTTTTTAAAAACTTGTGGTTTGTGGTTAATGTGTCTTCACCTTTCAGTGCACTTCCTGTTTGCTCACAGGAAATCATTGTGTGAATATTCCTGTACGTTCAGCAAAAAAACAGAATTCTGCTGAACGCACAGTGGTCGGCAAATTTAGGACACTGTATCTCTGAAACTGATCCACTTTGACTGACAGCTCAACACTTTTCTGGTCAGGTGCAAGATTTGTTTGAGGTTTTTGGTTCATATTTGCATGCATACTCAATCTGACAGCTTTCATAGATGATACTCTTCCCAGTCAGACCAATTGAGGCTGGTGCTCTCTTAGAGGTTGCGACAGACTTGAGTCGTCTCTGTTGCATTTTGTTTTTATCCAGTGGCCAAATATCTTAATGTTGTAATCACCTTCATGTCTGGCGCTCTGTGTTTGATGGGAGACGTGAGTGCATCTCTAATGAGACTACAAAATTCGTCCCTGCTTGATCAAATCTGCAGAATTTCCCTTTACTCGCTATCTTAAGAGTCCTGTATCACTTTAGGAGCTTAAGGCCTAAGATGCTCTGAATCTGTATCAGGATCTAGTCTCACCTTTAACGGGAAATTCTCAGGAAGTCTTGTGCCAACACGGCTCCAGGCTACAAAGCTGAACACCCATTATGAGAGTTAACTGCTGAACAATATTGATGTGATGCAATTAATGTAGCGTGACGATCACGTCCCCATGTGAGGTCTGGTTCTACGGGTGCTTCACCCTGCACAGTGTATAATATCACAGATTCTCTTTACACTGGATCAACTGGTTGATCAGCTTTTACAAAAACCAACCACATGACATAACTGCGCCTGTCCAAGGTTGCCAGATCAGTTTCATACAGTGTGTGTTTAAATTCCCAGCTAACGTAACGTTGCAGGGGAAGTTTAATACCTTGTGTTTTATCACCCATTTGAAGCTACATTTATACGTGTCAATATGAGGCAGTGATGACAAATATCTCTCTTCTCTTTGTGATACATCTTTCCGCACACAGTAAAGATCCCCCACCCACACCCGGCACAGCCCCTCCGATTCCAGATGCCTGACAAACGCTGACAACTTGAGTGGAAGAAACTGATAAGCATCAGTCGGTGGTTTCGACAGCACAAAAGTCTACACAGGACGTCATGGAAACCAAAGCCGCGATTTTAGCTTTCTGCTCGAGCTGGAGCTCCCACATCTGCTTGGCCCATCTGTGCATCTGCAAAAATGCAGAAGCTTTTTTTGCTGACAGAACGTGGGTAAATGATATAAACCAACAAATCAGATAATGCAGGTAAATCCAGAGGTCTTCGAATGTCTCAATCTGCAGTCTGAACAGTCAAAAGTTCAAGTTTCCAAGATAGTGAAGGAAATAACACGTAAATACAGAAGAAGGAACTTCAACTGCAACATAGGATCTCCACGGTCAGGAAACACCGTGAGGAGCCGTATTTTTTAAAAAACTGTCATTTCCAGGCCTGGAAAAATCATGGAAATTTGCAAATTCACAAATATCTGTATATTACTTATATTAAATAAATGTTTCTTTTGTATCAAATTTACTGATTTTTCATGTGTACACTGATGTTTCAGAGAGTCCGTCGTGAGAAGTTGTTTGAAGCCCTTTGTGACATCTCAAGAAGAAGCAATAGAAACAGTTAGTGGATGAGATCCTGTCAACTTATCCTATTCTTATAAGTGTGATTCACTACTTTCAGAAGAACGATAGGTCTCAGATGATTCTTCAAAAGTCTGGTTCTTAAAGATCCAGCAGCAACTGAAGAACCCCTTTAGTTAAAGGACGGTCCTTCACATACTTCATGTGGTTCTTTAAAGGACTTAAGATTCTTCAGTTTTAAGATTCTTCAAGTCCTGTTGTCAGAATAGTTTCTGTCTATCAGCTGTTTTACATGTTGAATATAAAAGCTCTCAGCTGACATCCAGTGCAGATCAAATGAATAGGATTGATGTACAGTATGAATTTAGAGAGTA
Source organism: Macroramphosus scolopax (assembly GCA_901007825.1). NCBI lineage: Eukaryota > Metazoa > Chordata > Actinopteri > Syngnathiformes > Centriscidae > Macroramphosus > Macroramphosus scolopax. The sequence continues at coordinate 29,549 of CAAKHC010003847.1, read as the reverse complement.
CCATTTGCAGTGTTGTCTCTTTGTAAGATACTAAAATGTTCTTTAGATGCTTCTTCTTCATCACTTGGTGGTTCCAGGCAGCAGAGCTGTGAGGACTCGAAGCACTCGACTTGTACACGAGTCACAGATTTAAAATGATAAAGACTCTCTGCTTGACTTTGACTTCATCACCGGACTCAGGTCTTAGACTTGATTCTCTCTCTAAATCCAAAATGTTAAAAAAAAATGATGCAGTGAATCAACCTGATTCCCAGTTTGGATGATTCTGTCAGCCGCCAATCAAGTTTGGCGATTTGCCTAGTTTGGACGACATCATTAAGACTAACTGACTCAACATTTATATCGTGTCACATTTCTTTTATAGGATTGTGCTCGTAAATGTTACATAAAGCTCCTCAGTCACATCATTGTGAACTGAGACTCCAGCACACACACACACACACACACACACACACTATTAACATCTATTAAGTTGGCTTTAACAGACGTTTCAGGTGCTTGTCCTGACTTGTGACTTGAGACCTGCAACACAATGACCAGTTGATGTGTGTGTGTGTGTGTGTGTGTGTGTGTGTGTGTGTGTGTGTGTGTGTGTGTGTGTGTGTGTGTGTGTGTGTGTGTGTGTGTGTGTGTGTGTGTGTGTGTGTGTGTGTGTGTGTGTGTGTGTGTGTGTGTGTGTGTGTGTGTGTGTGTGACCTGAGGAAGATAACGAGTATTGACTGTAGGACCTGACTGTGTCCGGGGTTTGCTCCTGATAAGAGGCGGAGCTGAG
>CAAKHC010003847.1:5958-20774 GCA_901007825.1 Macroramphosus scolopax | reverse complement strand
CCCCCCCCCGTATATATTAGCAAGTGATATCTATTAGTTCTAAAGTTTCTTGGTTTCTCAAGAGAACACACAAGTGATGTTTTTAGGGAAAAGAGGTTGTATTTGATGACATTTGTTGTGACGATCATGTTCTTGTGTGTGTCCTTGCTCTCTGAAGCATCATGTGGTGGGCCTGGCCGTTCCTGCCAGCTCTGGTGCTTCTCTCAGAGCTCTCTGTAGTGAGAGTCCAGACAGCACCATGCCAGACCTGCCAGAAGCTCACTGAGAGCTTCATCAAGGTACTGCAGTTAACTTCATGTACCATCAGTTTATGCTCATGGTCTTTGATCCATGTGTTTCTGGTATTTAAGGCCTCATAATGTTCCTTCTTGTTAGGGCTTGGAGGTAACAGCCAACAAGAACTTCGGGGGAGGTAACACTGCCTGGGAGGAAGAGAAGCTGGCAAAGTATGCACGCAGGTAAGTGCAGGTTTCAGCCTACAAGTAAGAGTTTCTTTATATTTAAGATAATTCTTCCGCTCAAAGACTAACAGATAAATCTGATTATCCTGATGTGATTATCCTGAATCTGTATTTCTGCAACCATCCTGAATATATTCCATAATCTTTCCTTCCCCTGTCCACTCGTGTGCTTTTTAATATGTGAACGATTGCACAAGACAGTTTATTTTAAACATCACAGTCCACTGAGAGGAGGTGACCCCGGAGGAAGGCTTTTGTTTTGCATTTGTAAATACTGGTATTCTTGTTCCAGTGAGACTCGTCTGCTTGAGATCGTGGAAGCTGCTTGTGAGAAAACAGACTTTGAATGCAACCAACTGCTGGAGCAGATAGAGGACCAGGTGGAGACATGGTGGTTCCACAGGTAAATGTGGCGTGTGTGTATTACGAAGTAGAAACAAATTTTTATCAAATTTTTAACACATTTTTTTTACAAATATTTATTGATACTTCCCATGAATGTGAAGATGTATTTACACAGCACTATCCTAACTCCATGACTTGTTATGTATGTGTCCTGTAGGCAGCAGGAGGCACCTGACCTGTTTGAGTGGCTTTGCATAGAAGAGCTGAGACTCTGCTGTCCGCCTGGACACTTTGGTCCTGACTGCAAAGGTGTGGAAACATGAAGCCTTAAGCTCAAGTTACCTGTTGGAAATTCTTAGCATGAAATTTAGCCTGGGTTGCTGATGTGAAGGATGATTTTGGATTTCATAAAGATGTAAAATCAGGTGATTATAATCCCCTTCAGAGTGCACATCCGGCCCCGGCGGTGTGTGTGGAGGTCTGGGCCGCTGTGAGGGAGAGGGAACTCGCCTGGGAGACGGAGAGTGTGTCTGTGATCCAGGATACTCTGGGAATCTCTGCCAGAGCTGTGCTGATGGCTACTACAGAGAGAAAAGCGCCAATGACAGCACAGGAGCCTGCGCAGGTACCTCTGATTCAGACAAACAGCTACATGCATGAAACTCTGTTTGGGGTGATCGTACGTTGACCCTCTCCCTGTCTGCCATCCCTCTGTAGCTTGCTATCACTCCTGTAAGAGATGCTCCGGGCCGCAGGACTATAAATGTCTCAACTGCAAACTCGGCTGGATCCTTCATGACAACAAGTGTGTGGGTGAGTACGGGCTTCAGAAGTCATGTGGTTCCACAGTACGTGCCAATTTTCTGGACGCGTGTTGTTTGACTGTCCTTGTACGTCTCTCAGACATCGATGAATGCGGCACAGAGCTGGCCCGTTGTGCTACAAACACCTACTGCCACAACACAGATGGAGCATATGAATGCAGAGGTAGGCTCTCTTACATTGTTGCTGTTTACATGACTCGTTTAAGCCTGTTTTACATACACACGTTTATTTCATCTGATTTTACTTAGAACTCCCATCTTTTATAGTAATGTGTGTTTTCATTCCATTACAACATTGGTAAAATAAATGAATTGAACTTCATCGCAAAATATTGATTGTTGGCTTTTTAAATAGTTGTTTGTATAACAGTTGAGTTAGTAACGGCTCCCACTTTGTGTTGTGTGCAGGCTGTGACCAGGCCTGTGTGGGATGTATGGGTAGTGGTCCTGCCCGCTGTAAGAAATGTGCACGTGGCTACAGATTTAAAGGAGCCAAGTGTCTAGGTAAGGATATGCTAGAGATCTGCCCAAATCTATATATTACTCTAAATGTGTATGCCATGCTACCTCTGTTCCTTCAACTGTGCTTCCTCTCACAGATGTAGATGAATGTAGTGAACGTGCAATAGCGTGCCCGGGACTCAATGAGGCTTGCATCAATGAGGTGGGCTCCTTCCACTGTGACTGTGCTGACGGCTTCATCAGAAGAGATAGCATTTGTGTTGAGAATAAGCCTCCTGGTAAGTAGTCGTAGCAATAAATATGCACATATTATTACCTTCTTCTCAGATCTGATGGCCTAATTTGATTTTCTTGACCTCCCCAGCCGGCCCAGAGAAGGGACTGTTTGACGACATGACAGATGACGAGGTCCTCGTGCTGCAGCAGATGTTCTTCGGAGTGGTGATCTGTGCCCTCGCTACACTCGCCGCTAAAGGGGACATGGTTTTTACTGCCATTTTTATCGGAGGTGTGGCTGCTATGGCGGGATACTGGCTGACAGAAAAGGGGGACTTGATGTTGGATGGATTTCTGAAGGGTCGGTAGGCTGATATTTGAGAAAGAGCCGTGGAAATACTAGCCAGTAAAGGGGGATTGACTGAAGACTCAACTCGGGAAAGAAACAATCCCTACACGTTTTTTAGCCATTCAGGGATTTATTTGGGTTTTGAGGAGTTACTTTTAAGGGCTTGTGTTCATGAGTAGGAGAATGCGGGAGAAAGTGCGAACTTGAAGGCTGTGAAGCCGTGAATCTTGAAGCTCCGCTGCACTGATTTCAATGGAACTGAACTCGATCCCCCTACCTCAACAATGTTGAGAACAAGAGTTTAGCAAAAGACCACTAGTGATTGTTTAAATCCATTATGCATTTGATTGTCGCTCAAGAAATGATGTCGTTTTCTTCCACACAATCAGAACCTCTCATCCACACGTCCGCTGTTTGTCATTATCACAATGCTGTAAAGCAGAAGTTTGTATTGATTCCATCCTAAAGTGGGATATTTCAATCATGACACAGTTTATTTCTGTTCTCTGGATTACACTTTACCTCCTCACTTACTGAATGGGTCTTTTTGAATAATACTGCATGACATTAAGAATTGAAATGAAAGGTACGACACTGTATGAATTTATTTATTGGCATGAGAGACTTTTAAACGGATGCTGTATCACCAACTTGACTGGTGTGGATCACTTTGAGTGTGGAAGGGAATGTGTTTAGGTAAAAAACCAGCTCCAATAATGATGATGCAAGCCATTTTTTTTTTTTGCCTTTTTTAATTTATTTTTAAAGCAATATTTATCGAAGGGATTATATTCTTTGCTCTCAGCGTTTCCTCCTTGTATTTATTGAATTTAATTATTTTAGGGCATATAGTAGCATCACTTCTTACCCGTCCATTTTCTTTGGTTTTCCATGTGTGGAAATTTGTCCAGTCATATCTTATTATAGGTGTTTGCTTTACAATAAAAATGTCTGACACACTGTCTGTTTGTTAATGTTCTTTTGTCGAGCTTCTTCACATAAACAGAGAAAATGATTCCAGCTTGTGGAAGATTACTTTGCATGTTGTATTATATAAACACAGACACACACACACTTTAGTCCTCTCGTGTTCATTGTATTGGAAGCCACAACTGTAAATATGTGGAATTCCTCCTGTGATCATCACAGCACCAATTTACCCTCGTGCATATCCAGGTGTTCAGCGAGCCTCGAGCCAGATGTTTTGACGCTGGATTTTGAGTTTCAACCTATTTCAGCGTTCCGCTCCAGTTGATGGGGTTGAGGCGCAGCATCTCTCTCTCCTTCAGGTTCTCCAGGGAGCGTGTTAGTGCCCGGTCCCTCCAGCACTGCTCCATTAGCTACACAAACACACAGAGCAGAGATGGACTTCAAACACGCCCTACAGTAGCCGGCCTTGTAACCTGAGAACAGCTGTGAGTGGCAAACACATTAAAGCAGCAGTGGATACGTGACGTATGCGTGGGACTGTACCCTCTTGTTCTCATCTCTGTACGCTGACATCGCTTTGCTGTGTTGGAGCCTTTGTGCTCTTTCGCTGGACAGGGCGAGGCGGTCTACTTCACGCTGATACTCCACTTCCTTCGCTTTGCTGGCCAGCTGCAGCTTCAGTGGAACATATTTCTCCTCTATCTGCCTCTTTAAATGCTCACGCAACTCCGTCCTACAAGGAGAGGCTTTGTTAGGAGTCTATACACAGAATGTGATGAGGGTATAAAAAGGCTTGTGAGTACCTGTACTCCTCTCTCTCATTGCTGGTTCCATAAAAGGGTTTTCGCCACACTTGATGATACCTGACACACAAATCAACACGTCGGTGACCTACAACTGTCAGTTCTCCAAAGCAAAGATGCCAACTGTGTCAGTAAAAATCAGTGTCTAATTGGTCAGATGTTCCAACCTGTTGTACTCCGTCCTCTGCATGATCCGTATCCTCTGGTGGTTGTGGTGGTGAACAGCTGGAGTCTCCAGGCTGACGGTGCGCTTGTGGACCAACGGTGGATGTAACGGGTTCAGTCTTGGCATACTCTGGGATTAAGATTTATTTTGTTTATTTTCTTCACCTCTCGGTACACAGTAGCTGTCTGTAAGTCTGCTCACCTGACTGCTGGTCCACAGCGGGGCGGAGGCGGGGATCAGGGGACATGTGATGGGAGGGACCACCAGGTAGTGGCTCTGCAGGACAGGACGTGTGTCCTGAGGAACACACACCGGCTTGGCAGCTATGGAAATGGCTGCTGTGGAGATGAAGATCAGAACAAGAATATGATAACAATAAACATGCTTACAAGTAAGACGATTATGTTAAAAAAAAAAAAATTCTTACGGAGTTTCATCTTGTAGTTCAGGCTGTTCCCTCTGTTCTCCCGACAGATGACGTCCAGTCTTTATGGGGTAAAACTCCGCAGAATGTAGAACTATCCACAATGGAAGTTTATAAATAAGCAATAAATCATTACAAAACCGAAAAGTGTAAATACAGCAAATGACTGTGCTGGTTGTAGTTAGAGATTAAACTGTGACGAGCCTGCGCGTCCAATGAGTGTTTTGCGGTGGCAACAGTCGCCTTGGGAATCAGGTTACCATTCAACCCTCCACACACACACACACACACACACACACACACACACATACACATACACACGCACTAGTGCACTGATTACGAGCCTGTAACCATCTGACACAATGTTAAGCGGTCTCCTCATCCAGATAAAGGGACTGGACATGAGACAATAATGCACCTGAATGATCTGCACATACATCTGTATGGTGAAGCTCAAACATCCAAGTGAGGCAACAAGACAAATGTAACATTTGACAATGAAAGGTGATTTTAAAACATTTTATTACACATCGAGTAAACATTTTTAAGGAACACTGATACGGTCTGAATATCTCCGCATCATATTAAAACAATTCACTTTTGTATTGGAAGTTTACCAAACAGCTAATATTTCTTACATGACTGAAATGATTATTTCTTTGTCTGCAACGTTAAAAAATATGCTCATTGCAGTTCTGCACATTCTCTTCAGATTCCAAGCTTCTCGTGGTTCTCCCAAAGCCAGGCGTGGTATTTGTTCAACTTGTGATCTTGAGGCGTCACCTTCGACATAAAGACATCAAATTAATGGAAATAAATTTAGCATTATTTGAGAAACAAATAATGTGAATGCTGCTCTTCTCCGTCCTCCCTCCTGATGTCTGAGCACCTCTTCAGATCTCTAAGTCCAGCCACCCAACAGAGGAAACTAATTTGGGCCGCATGTATCTACATCCCATTCTTAAAGTAACTACCCAAAGATTGTGACCACAGCTGAGGGTTGGTCCCATAGACTGTATATATATCTGGACAAAGCACCACCACTATGTACAGATTAGTACTACGTACGCACCTATATAATCCTTTTAAAGTGACAGTGTTACACTCACCTGTCTCCACTCGCCCACACAGAAGATCCGATAGGAGTCGTTGCCGTACTTCCCGATTCCATGCAGCTCGATGGGGTAACGCCATTGTTTAGTCATATATTCATCTACAGAGTAGAAAAGGAGGAGTGTGATGTTTGATGTATAATAACAATGTAATAACAGTGTAATGAATGTGTAAAGAACTAGCCCATCACACTCACCTGAGAATCGGATGATGATTTTGGCTCTAAGCTCATACAGGCCCAGAGGCTTCATGAGTTCGGACATGGGCTTCCAGTCGGCCCCCCGGGTCGCCTCTGCAGACGGGTAACGCTCAAAGAACTGCCAGAGGACCGGAATGGCCATCTTGCCTGAAGTATTAACAAAAAGAGGAGAACTGGTTGGTACAATATGTGGTACACCATCCTGTGTGGCAGCGTGTTTGTTGGATCTCACCACTTGTCTTGTTTAGAAAGATGGTCGCCACCAGAAGCTTCCAGGCGTCGTGGAAAAGGGTTTCCTGTACGAGGTTGTAGGGGGAACGAGGAGGTGTCCACTTCTTGAGGGCCTTCCTCCTTGGTGGGCTAAGACCTTTGTACCGACGGTGAACGTCCATACAATGACCATCAACACATCCCTTCATCTCATAAATGTTAAAGATATATTATCTTTGATTCTTGTATTAAATGAGCAGTTGGAACTTTACCATCACTTAGAGGTTTCTTGCCGAAATACGGGCTTGTTTTCCGTTTGTCTCCGGAGCTTTTGGACTCTGGCCAGAGAAGAAACATTCCACAACTCACTATATTACAACAGTTCCTAACAGTAATGCAAAGCAGAAATTATGAATTAATAATATTTTTCCTGCTCCAAACTATATTTATTTTATGAACCTTTAAAAATCCGCAATCTATCGACCTCTAGCTGAAATCCAAATAAACTATAAGCTCCAGAGAAAATCTACGAACTGATACCTTGACAAGCAGTGTAGATGTTACTTACTATTCTGGGACTCTCTCACTGGTGTACAGTTCCCACCAGCGATGTCAGGTAATAACACCTCCTCTTCCACATCCCGATGGCTGTCAGCACCAGCCTTCACTTCAGAATTATGCTCCTTATCACCTTCGCCTCCCTCATCCTCACCCTCATTCTCGCTCTCAGTGGCAGGTTCAACATTCAGAGTCGGGACAGATGGCTGCGAGACTGCCTGCGAGTCCTTGCGAACGCTGGAAGGGGCCAGTCTGAGCAGCTTCCCTCTCAGCATCCCCACCATCTGAGGGCTCTTCTGCTGCTTGACATCCTCCACCGAAGTTAAAGAAGCAGTCTGTGCTTGACTTGAGTGCACGGTTTCATCAGTGCACACATCTACTACATGTGTAAACTCTCCTTTCACAATGTCATCATCAACAAGGACGCTCGGTTCTGCATTCTTTACTTTTTCTTTTCTTCTTGCTCTTGTCGATTTATTTGGAAGTGGGTCCAGTATTTCTGTTGTCTTTTCTCTTGTGCACTGCTGTCCTTCTGCCTGTTTTTTCTTTCTTTGTTTCACTCGCAAGGGCAGAAAATGCAGAGAGGTGACTTCCCCCCTGACTGTGGTGAAATCAAAGAGGTTTATGTTTACGTCTCCTTCACCGTTTTTTAGGAGGAAAGTTTGTAGGGATGTTCTTGACCGGAACTTCTGCCCTTGGGGACTTAAACAACAACAAAAAAGCAATGAGAAATTTCATTTGAAAAGCAGTAAGGCATGAAGCAGATTAATGATTTATTACGAGAAAACACTGAGTCACCTTGTTATGTAGACGTCCTGTTTCCCTGCTGTCTTGCCTGCTTTCCGCTGCCTCACCTCTCTGCTCCAACCAGGGGGCATTTTGGAAATGTGGCACGAATCTGTGTGATTACTTTTGTCCCCAGCGGTCTCTATCTGGATCTCACGGCTGGCGGGATTCATTTTGAGGGATAAGTTGTGTTTTCTGAGCCTGGATATGGCAGATGGGGACTTCTGATGGAATACTTCTGAAGGTTCTGTGGCTCATTGTCCTGCCGTCTTCTCACCTCCACACCAGCATGTCTGTCTTCTTTACCTATAATTTATATAATTACAACATAGGCATGAATGAAGGTTATTATAATCATGGCTCTAAGTGGCTAGTAGATAGTGGAACTATATGCAGGAAGGTAGCTACAAAATACAACAGACTGATTAAACGTGGACCTACCTGAATACTGGTCAGGCTCAGACTCTTTCTTAAGGGATGGTTGGATGAAATCTTAAAATTGATGTACTCCCGGTTGTTTTCGGATGTCAACATTGGAATCGCAATGAGGTTTGAGGCTCACACAAGTTTTCCTCGCAAGCAGGAAGTGCTGAGCTGAACAAAGTCTGCGCCTGCGCAGTGAGAGCGAATCATTTCAGCGGAGTTCACTATGAAAAGCCGAACGAACAAGCAATAACAACCTGTTGATTAAAACAACTGTATGCTGATTAAACGTGGAAATGAGAGCTGTTCTAACATGGAAAGAGACAATTCGAGAACAATGGTAAGAGTTTAGATATGGAGGTTTCCGCTGTCAACCGAGGCCCCACCGTTGCTAACTACGTGGTTAGCAACGGTGGTTGCTATGCAAACTTGTGTTAGCCAGCTAGCCTTAGCTCGCATTAGCCCCAGAGCAATATGACTGTCGTTCTCGCCGACAAACGAGAAAGATATTGAAGCTGCCTCCAATTCATGTATCTAAGCTGCCCAGCAAAATAAATGTTTTCCCCAGAATGTTCAATATCATCCTTTTTTGCTGTGTCGCAATATAACGTTAATAATAACAACGTTAAGCTAGCTAAGGTAGCTCTCGTTATGTGTATTGCCTTCATTTACAGTGAATTCATTGAATCGTTGAAATTAACGTTTCATTAACTTGCGATTTAAGTAGCCACTAAGAGTCTAGATTCATGCTTGTGGCAATCCAAAATAACCGATGTTGAAATCACATCTCAAACACGTATTTGATTTGTTAATGACTTCTGTGTATCATAATTCTTCCTACGAGAAGTTGAAAAGTTAGATATTGTAGGAACTAGTATTATTGTCATTATTTGACATATACATATACAATTTCAGCGCCTTTGGCTGAAAGCTCTGACCTTATGGCATACTATTACTCCCAAGGGCAATATTTGAATCAATAAATCTATAAACAGCTTGAACAGCAAAATGCCTAATCAATGAATAAAATGAAAGGATCATCAAAATGATAGATTCAAATTCTGTCACATATGCATTAATTGAACAATCATCTCAGCACAGTTCTGTTATCTTTTCCAGTGTTTACGATCTTGCCTTCAAGCCAGATGGCAGCCAACTCATCATTGCGGCAGGTCATCGTGTCCTGGTAAGACTTGTGTTATTGGTGTGGTGCACATCTAAAGATCACATACATTTTGATCATATTTAATGTGTGAAATATTTGTCTCAGGTTTATGACACTGCAGAAGGAGCCATTATTCAACCTTTAAAAGGACACAAAGACATAGTGTACTGTGTGGCCTACGCCAAAGATGGTACTCAAGTAACTTTCCATTTGTACACCACAATTTCCTCTCCCAGCTATTGTTGTTATCTTACTGAGCACTGGGTTGTTTTCACAGGTAAAAGGTTTGCCTCAGGGTCAGCAGACAAAAGCATCATCATTTGGACGTCTAAACTAGAGGGTATTTTAAAATATACGTAAGTGTACTCACCAGTCAGGAACATTTTATTGATGCACCCTCTATCCTTCAACTCTTGATTAATACTACAGATTCTCTGCATTGTATATTCCTGCTCCACTGCTTATTTTTGTATGTGTTTCTCTAGTCACAATGACTCTATCCAGTGTGTTGCCTACAACCCTGTGACTCACCAACTTGCCTCCTGTTCTACTAGTGACTTTGGTGAGTGTGCCATTAATTTAAGAACACACTGGAACAAACCGGTTAACATATTTTGAAAAAGAGCCACATGAAGCACTCGAGTGATGTTCCATCTTACCGTTTTAGGTCTGTGGTCACCGGAGCAAAAATCTGTAAACAAACACAAAGTGAGCAGTAAAATAACATGCTGTGGGTGAGTATAGTACCTGTACCTGTCTGCAACCGTAGTATACTTTCATGTGACACATATTATGTTGAGGGATATCATGTGATTGCAGGTGGACAAATGATGGCCAGTACCTTGCCCTTGGCATGATGAATGGAGTGGTTAGCATTCGGAACAAGAGTGGAGAAGAGAAGGTCAAGATAGAGCGTCCGGGCGGCTCTTCCTCTCCGATATGGTCCATCGCCTGGAACCCTTCTAAGTTTGTCTGACTTTATCATTGAATGATTGGAGTATGGCTCATACTGCCAAACACAGTTTTGCATATCCATCCTTGTCAGATGGATATAAAGTATTTTGGAATGAGAGTTCATATCATTGGAAGTGACTAGCTAGTGTACGACCAACAGGGGGCAGCAGTTAACCATGGAGTGGTGGAACCTTCTATCTGACTGAGAGGCGTATAATGCCTTGGAGCAGCTGTCCCTGCTCTTTAATGCCCCCTACAGCCAAAGCCTGGAGCTCTTCTGTAGCCTCTCTAGAGGACGAATGAACAGGTCATTTGAGAGAGAAAGGCAGGCAGACATTAAAATATGTACCCATTACTTATTATTGGGATGTTTCACAAAATAAGATTGGTCATCAGAGGACAATTCTCCGTTACATTAGGTTTCTTATCTGCTATGGATGAGTGCTCATGGACACTTCAGCAGGGTGAATTCAACTCAACTCAGAGTTTGGATGGATGGACACGTTGATAAATGTATTGAATATGAAAGAAATAAAGCTAAATTCAGTACCATCGCGTTATATATATCTTAAGATTTGAGTATAGCTAAACACAGTAGAGCTAAGAGCTTGTATCCATCGGGGTCCTTGTTAGATAAATCAAAGGTTTTGATCCTACATCAAAAACAATTGTTGTTGAGTGGCTTCTCCATTTGCTCACCTCAGTGTTTCCCTATTTTCCTTTCTTTCATTCAGACTGATGATTATCCAAACAACCAAAGGCAGCATATTATGTTTACATTACCTTTTTGTTGTATTTTCCAAGGGATGAGCACAATGACATTCTGGCTGTTGCCGACTGGGGACAGAAGCTGTCCTTCTATCAGCTCAGTGGAAAGCAGGTGAATACAACTCAATGTCATTCAGATCCCAAACGACCATAAAATATACGTGTATACAGACAACATGCTAACGGGTCTCAACGATGCGTAGATAATCAAAGATATTCCAATGTTACAAGTCTATAACTTTAGCGGGGCATGTAGATGACTGAATGTAGGTGGTCTCGTTACCTTGTTTGGAATATATCAGCCCATTGTATGTGCTAGGACTCAGCTATACAAGCAGAAATAAGAAAATTAATATCTGAATCTGTCTAACATAAATGCTTGGCACACACTTTACGCTGTGTGTTTCCTGTTGTAATCAGACTGTCAGGGTCCATTGAAAGCATTAGAGCACATTGGAAGTGACTCTGCTATGCTTTAATGGGCCCCTCACTGTCCCTCCTTCCTTCTGAGATTCGCTCTGGGCAATGCTGTAATTATACACAAATATGCACTGTTTGGTTCTTTGCCATAGGCTCATATATTGTCATCTGGCTATTTATCATCTTTTTAAAGGATCATTCTGTTTGATTACAAAGCCAAGACTTGTTCACTATGAAAGAAAAATGCCAGGGTTGTTAGGCAGCTTTATTTCCAGTCTGAGGAGAAACAGATGCGCAGAGTGAGGGAGCTAATAACATTTTGTGTGCATGGACTTTGAACTCTAATATAGACGCTATATCAAACAGAGAAGCACTTTCAATGGGTCCGTCTTTTCATGAAGCAAAGAATGAAGTGTGGACTTTGAAATATGTTAGCCAGAGAGTGTGAATCGATGTCCTAGTAAATATGAATGTAAGGAAAACTAATCTTGTCCATCTCCTTCTTTGTCCCTCTCAGATTGGAAAGGACAGGACTCTCACCTATGATCCTTGTTGCGTGAGCTACTTCACTAAGGGCGAGTATATAGTCATGGGCGGCTCTGATAAACAGGCCTCCCTCTACACTAAGGACGGTGTGCGGCTAGGCACCATCGGAGAGCAGAATGCCTGGGTGTGGACGTGCCGGGTTAAGCCTGACTCCAACTTTGTGGTGGGTCTACAGCTTACATTTGAATAATAGTGAGTGAAGACACAGGAAGATATGTCGCTAAACACTGTTAAAGCTCAGACCTGATATTCAGAGTGAAAGTATGTATTTCATATCTGATCACCTTTTTAACTAAATGGATACACAAGTCATTTTATTTTACTGTAACACCTTCGCAGCCTTCTCTTACTCGTACTATATTTAACTGAAAGTGATGAGGCATGCAAGAGAGAAATGGTTGCTGGAGGACGTTTTAACAACAGGAACATTTTCCACACTTTCACAGTCTTTTCTTAGAGGTGTTAATAGGATGTACTGCTACATTGTTATCTCCTATCTAGGTGTTGGGCTGCCAGGATGGGACCATCGCCTGCTACCAACTCATCTTCAGTACAGTTCATGGCCTCTACAAGGATCGCTATGCTTATAGAGACAGCATGACTGATGTTATTGTCCAACATCTTATCACAGAACAAAAAGGTGCGCTTTTGCTTTTAGCGACAGGATATTTATATCTGTTGGGATGCCGCTCTCAATAATAGATTGTAGAGTATGTGTGTTTAAGCATTGCAGTTAGAGACACAATTAAGGTTCTAAATGTGACTATAAATATACTGATAACTCTAATGTTCTATATTAGAAATTGAATGACTTCTTTGTTAATGTTTTCTTGGGACATATCTGGCTTGGTGACTCACTCCCATGTAATTCCAATTTTTCACAATGCAACATGTGCATTTTTCAAAGGGAACCACAGCAAGCCCTCAGAGAACGGGCTCAACGTCTGAAATATTTAAACCTGACCTCAAATGTGGACTCTCTCCTCCCATTTTTCCTCTTTCCTCAGTGAGGATCAAGTGTCGCGAGCTGGTGAAGAAGATCGCCATCTACAGGAATCGTCTCGCTATCCAGCTGCCCGAGAAGATCCTGATCTATGAGCTTTACTCAGACGACTCCTCAGACATGCACTACCGCATCAAGGAGAAAATATGCAGGAAGTTTGAATGCAACTTGCTAGTGGTCTGCTCCCAGCACATCATCCTTTGCCAGGTTTGGAAGAGAGAGAACCGCAGTCATTGTGCAGCGTAATGCTCGGAAAAACAAATCATCCAGTTAGATGTTCTCCCTGCAAACTGATACTTAGTCTTGTTTTAAATTCCTCTCACAATGGTTTTCTTTAGTTTATGTTGCGCTGACAGAATTCTACTGACCTGTTACATTTTTCTCTGTAATTATACTGAAACTTGACAGATTGCATCAGAGGCCTTAGAGACGTGTCAGCAATATTAATATGATGAAAGCGGAGTGAATCAGTGACCCTTCACTACCGGCACAAACAGAGAACTTACGATAATGTGGAAATGCTGGTTACCCAAATAGTTAAGGCTTCAGCTGTGCATGTTCTCTGCAGGCTTTGACCTCTCAACCCTCTTCAAACGGGATAAAGTAAGTCAGTTGAGTTAAGGAGAAGGACCACAGAGTGTGCAACCAGCAGGTGTCTGGGTTTTTTTTGCCTCTGTGTTTGACAGACTGGTAGGAGGAGGAAGCAGCCATAACACAGAGGTTATTTCCTTTTGAATCCGTCGGTGTGTGACAGAGATGTTTCAGATCTCTCTTTAACAAGCACACTCGTGTTTCATGCCTCAGAAAGCTTTTAGACCATATAAATGGGCTGTTTTCATATGGGCCGCGTATGTCCGTGTCAGATGAAATCATTGTTTATCTTTGTGGCATTACGCTCTGTCATTGAACCACACTTTGCAGTGTTTTAAAAAGAAGATGACTGTTTGAATGCCCAACAACCTTATGTGAATCTAGTGAGGCGAGTGATTTACAGACTGTGAAATGATAAAAACCCAATTAGCATGTAATTGCGGTCTCACCTCAATCCCACTCTGCTCCTATGTAGGAAAAGAGGCTCCAGTGCTTGTCCTTCACCAGTGTCCGGGAAAAGGAATGGGTGATGGAGTCTCTAATTCGCTACATCAAAGTGATCGGTGGCCCGCCAGGCCGAGAGGGCCTGCTGGTGGGGTTAAAGAACGGAGCCGTGAGTATGACTGGAAAATGCATTATCACATGAAGTCACCTTAGAAAAGGCACTCCTGTTCTCGGAGGAGTGAGCCAGTGGAGCGTGAAAAGAAGATGAAGGAGATTTTTTTTTTGTACGAGGTTGGAGTCATAGAATAACTTTCAGATTGTGATTTCTTTAAATACAGTTGGAATAACCTCGTGTTCCCGCTGTTGCTTCGCTCTGATAGCTATTTTGTTTTCGATGCAGATCCTGAAGATATTTGTGGACAACCCGTTTCCCATCACGCTGCTGAAGTTGTCAACATCTGTGCGATGCCTGGACATGAGCGCCTCCCGCAATAAACTGGCTGTGGTGGATGAGCACAATACCCTCCTTGTCTATGACATCAACAGTAAAGAACTGCTTTTTCAGGTCAGCAGGCAGAGGATTGGGTTAAGGGTATAGCTGAGGAAACTAATCTGGGAGATTTTCAAATACATGTCAGAGGTGCAGTGGAATGGAA
>CAAKHC010003846.1:0-22381 GCA_901007825.1 Macroramphosus scolopax | reverse complement strand
TGCCAAAGAGGCACGCATTCATACACACAAGTCAGAAACAACCAGCACGGCATATATTACTGGAAAATATTGGAGAGTGGGGCTGCTTTGATGACACATATGGGCTTGGAGTATTAGGTAACTACCACAACCGTAACCATTGACCTTAGTAACCTCTGTGAGTCAAAGGGGAAAGGATGTGAAATGTAGTAGCACATGAGCTAATGAATGTGTTGCAGGCGAGTCGTCAGACTATGCCTGTTCGCAGACAGAGTGCGTAAACTGGGCCAGTGCATCTGGTAGTGTCAATCTCCAGGGAATGATGTCAGTGATCTTCATGTGTTTAAGGCTTGGAACATGGAGAGCAAGGGGTCGGAAAAATGCTCATACCCACACAGAGACTAAGGGAAGGGGGGGTCTCCTGAAATTCTTGGAGACAAACTTAATGGAAAACCTGACAAGTACAAGATCATATCTTCGATGAATGGACCCCCACACATTTTCTTGCTTATTTCCAATATAGGTGTGACAGTATTTGAAAATAATGTATTTTTTTTAAAGCTGAATGACTTTTCCAAAGACAGGCTTGACAATTTTAGGATTTCCCAACCTTGATTTTATTACAGAAAGACTCAAAGTTCAGACGGCACTTGTGCCGCATTGTTCAGTAAATAGAACAAAAGAGCAACGATTCCAATCTTTCATTTCATGACGTTGATCATGACCCAGGCATTTGCAAAGGTCAGTGCAGTCCAAGAACAACTCTAAATACAAGAAACAACTGTCCCTTCTGTTCTTGGAGCTTGTTCAAGGAACAGTGGGTGGGTTGGTTACTTTCTACTCAGCCAGTCTGAACAGACTGACTCTTTTTGTCTCAAAGGACAAATGCGAGGTCATACTCTGTTCCCTTAGACAACCTTCCCTTGTCACATTGGGACTGGATGCATAATTGTGTGTTATGTCACAAGAGCTCCAAAACAAGTCTGTCTTAGAAAAACACTTGCACGCACTTCTTGTTATGATTTCTGCAATGACAAACCATGTTGAGCTTCATTTCCTTAGAATGTTACCTGACTATTAATTGCAGTAATTTGTGTCAATAACATAAATGAACTGAACTCGTTCATCAACATGTCTGAAGACTTGGTGATGATTTCATCTTTGAGGTATCCATCAGGTACTTCAGTGGAGTGTGATGGAAACCTCAATGAATGAGCAAACAGAATGTGGGCAGTGTCAGTAAACCTCAAGAACCTTTGTTGACATGATTTAGGGCCAGTCAAGATACAGGCATGTACACAGAGAACACAGCCAGAAGTGCCGACTACACACACACATTTGATTTAAACATTAAAAACTTAATCTGCACCAATCCAAATTTTTATTTAGCCATTTTTGCTTTCTTCTTTTACAACTTTAGATGTTGTTGTACAGCCGAGGGACAATAGCTGAAAATCAGCCATTTGGCTAACACTGGCTCATTAGATGCCCCCACATGATGAAATCATCGCTGCGCCATATATCTCCTAGGAGGAGAGCGGTGAAGCCCAACTAGGACGAAATACAACCCTTGGCTTGGCACTCTCCTGGAACTGGCACAGAGCGCTGCGCTCAAACTTTAAATAATTTAAACTTTGAGCTCATTTGCTGCTGACGGTCATATGCAACTGCTGAGGTAACAGCTGTACTTGATGTAGCTTGAAACCTTGCACAGATTTTGAATTCATTCTTTACTTCTCCTCTGCACCACAACGTTCTACTTCATACGTCGTGATAAGAGAAGAGCAAACTTCTTATTATGTGATAGTGACTTTACAGGGATTAATACGCCTTGTCCCTAAAAAATAAACAAATAATGATGGGAAGTTTTCTTATCAGTGAACCTACACACAATTACTTTTCAGCTTCAGTCCTACGAGGCATTTTCTGCATTTCTAAGCTCATTATTTTGGTTTACTAGAATGCTTGTCGATGTCCAATAACTGCAATGTGAAGTCCTTCATGTAAATATGAGAAGCTCCGAGCACTCACTACAGAGTAAGAGGCACATGCGCAACTCTGGCAAAGTCATTTTAACCCCAAACATGATATTTCCCTCACCATAACCTGTTGTTTTTTTAGCCTAAACCTAACCAGACATGGGATGAACTCATGTTGACTTTACAACACTTGCCCACGACTGAATATAAGACAGAAAAGTCAGCAATTAGCTGCTTAAACAGCGGAGCTGGACCTCTCAGGAGTTAGTGGTCTTAGACATAAACATAGTTATACAAAGTTCCAAGCAGTGTGAAACTTACATTCATCAAGTGGCCAGAACATGGTTGCTGCTGTTGCTCTGTCTAATACCTTCATCATAATAACTTCACAAGGTTATATTGTTATAATATGTGAGATTTGTCCACAGCATTATCTCTGTACA
Organism: Macroramphosus scolopax; assembly: GCA_901007825.1. Taxonomy (NCBI): domain Eukaryota; kingdom Metazoa; phylum Chordata; class Actinopteri; order Syngnathiformes; family Centriscidae; genus Macroramphosus; species Macroramphosus scolopax. Next base: position 19,980 of record CAAKHC010003846.1, on the reverse strand, counting down.
CTCAGCTGGCTAATACTGATCCACCACCAAGTATTGTTGCAAGTGTGTCAAACTCACATTAAGCATCACTTACAACTTGGAGTTCAACATATTAGGCAGATGAGGCTTAACAAGGAAGGAAAGTTTGCTATGTAGAAGCAGAGATGTTGGTAGGAGTCACCACTGATCCAGTTATGTAAGCCTTGCAGCACTGCCAGACCTGCTGGGACGTCTGTGGGAGCTGCTTGGAAGTGGAACTACACTGAAAAGAGATTTGATTAATTAGAGCAAAAAACATCCTCTCCCTACGTCGGTCCGGCTGTTGGACTGCCCTCCTCCTGCAGGTTTCATTCAAGCACTCAACTGAACTGGCGCAGAGCTGGACTGGCATCTTCAGGCATTCTTTGTAGCGCTCCAATAGCAGAGGGAACAGAGCCACCAGGAAAGCTGGAATGCCCTGAAATGAAATCTAATTAATTAGACCATTGTCCAAAACTTGAAGCACACATTTATATCCATTATCCTATCATGACAGATTGATTCAACTATACACTTTATATCTAATATTTCAAGATAATTCATTAAATAAAGTCAAAAAAATTGGCAGGGTTGGGAAATTGCTCTCTAAATATATTCTGTTGCACTGAGTCTTAATGTGAAGAAGGGAAACATGTTTTGTTATTTAAAAATGTACTTTATTAAAACAACAATAAGACATTAAATTAACTAATCCCATGTTGTGTTTCCTGCTTATGAACAACAGGAGGAAGACTTGGCAATGAAGATAAATATCATGTGCTGGTGGTATTAGAGCGGAGGATACAGAGAGCTCTACAAACAGATGAATGTGCGTGTTTGTGAGTCTGCAGTCATTGTGTTCACGCCGACACAGTTCCTCTGCAGAATCCTGCCGCACACCAGAACATTTTGTACCTTTTCGATCCCCCCCCCTCAATCTCCCACTTTGTGAGTTCCCTGGACCACTTTCTGCCTGTTCATTATCAATGCCCTGTTGATTAGTCCATCAGCCAGCTGGCCATTCATTCTAGTTTCAATGGGAATGACGCAAATCCCTGGCCTGTTTGGTGCCCCATGGCCTGGGCCTGCTCTTTCGGACTGTGGCTCCCTCGCCTCTACATGCCTCGACTGGCGCTGACACAGGTTAGAACAGCTGAGAAAGGCCAGAGTCTCCAAATGTTCTGTAAGAGGTAGCTTAAATCTGAGCATCTGAGGCTGTCCTTGCATGGCCTGATATCTATTGTGACCTAGATATGTAACACAACCGTGTTTTGACAATAAAATGTTCTTTTTTATTGTTTTCTTTGATGTAAGTTTGCACCTTGTACAGCAAGGTAGACCTGACAGTAACCTGCTGGAGCAAATTACATCAATGTCCTTTCCTGCAACCATCTCAAGCTGTGCTCTCTTTTGTGTCCCTCGCTGTTGTTGCAATTCTGAAATGAAGAGTGACAGTGCTTTTTGGGAAGATTTGCACTACCGAATATTTCTTACATGACTTAGAAATTAACTTTTAATATTATTCCTGGGAAATTCTTTCTACAGATGAATGCTTGCCCAAGAACACTAACGAAACTCTACAAATAAACTTGAATCTTTTGAAAAATCTTTTAAAATATTTAATTAAATTGTTTCCCTCTGTGTCCGTCAGGAATAATGAATAATGTGTAGCTGCATTATTAACGTGTAAGTGTGTTTGTAGTACATGTTTGTGGTTTGAGGATGAAACCTTACTGCCACCTATTGGATTTTAGATGTAATACTCTTGAGTTTTTGTTGTAATATGAATGTTAAATCTGCAAAAATAATTACTAAAGTATTTGATGCACAACCTTACTCAGAAAATATTTGGAAATGTTTGTTCACAATAGTATTTTAAGAAAATCTTGTTTCAAATCAAGGTTTATCATTAAATCACCGAATGTTGCTAAAATCTCAAAACAATGTTCATATTGCATAAGTGGCTTTAAAGAAGCATAATTGTGGAATTGCACCTCAACCTGAGGAACTTTATGACCTCAATAATTAACATGTTATTGTTCACGTCTGAGATTTAAAAATTTCTGACGAGTTCATGAGCTTTTTTCCGGTTACAGTTGCAGGGATATAATCATATATCGCTTCAATGTAATTGTCACGCACAATTTCAAAAAAGAGAACCGTCCTACTCTGCCGAAACCCGGGATCGAACCAGGGACCTTTAGATCTTCAGTCTAACGCTCTCCCAACTGAGCTATTTCGGCCTGTAGGGTCACATGGGTCCCCGCTGCAATTATTACTGCGGCCGACAGGGGTCCGTCTAACATTGAATGATATGTAGTCGACGTTATTAACAGAGATATGAAGGAGCTATTTACTTGCTACTTGCTCTATGGAATTATCAAAAATTTGAAGCTTATAAGGTCACAATAATAAAATTAATAAGTTAATAAAATTAGGATGAGTAAGTCTAATATGTGGAAAACAGGGTTGTTAACTTTGCAGAAAATTTGGAGTGTGACTTGGGGGAAGTTGGGCTCGAACATCCGTTGCAATTGCATTGGGGCCATTTGGAGTCGCCACAGCACACCAAAGACCCACCCCGCCCTCCAGTTTAATTTCTGATACTTTATACATCAGTAAAAAACTGATAACACTTATAGCAATTATAAGTATTTTTCCATAATGTTCCATGAAATGGTTCCGGGATAACAGCTGGCATGTATCACTGTATGTAATGGCCCAAAGATAAGCAGCTACAGCTTTATAATGAGTCCAATAAGAAAGAAACAGAAGCATAGATTTGAAATAGTGTTGTTGTTTATATATTAAACTTTCATATTTATTCTAAAGGTAGGCCATCATCCAAAAACCTTAACACTTAGATTTAGCAGAGCCACTATGGCGGTAACAGAAACTGGTTAAAAGAGAGAAGGGGGCCCATGATGGAAGGCATGATACCAGAAATCTAGGATGTGCGTCAGATATTGAACTCAGGGCAGAAAGACCTGATGGCTAATGGGGAATGAATTCTAAAAGATCATAATTACTCCAACAAAGTCTGGTTGTTTGGAGAGTGTTTAGATCTGCAGCAGGATCTCTTTGTTGTCTCTCCCTTCGGCTGATGCATCGTCATAAGAGCCGTAGTGTTCAGTTCTCCACATTGTCAAAATGCTGTGTGCGTCACAGCAGGCTCACAAGTAAGCAATACAAATACAGAGTAAATTTGTTTGCTGCACAGCTTCATCTGAAATTGTATTTATATATACATACATTTTTATATTAAATGATCACATTGTAAAAATAGAATGTCTCTCACAACCTTTATTTGTTTTATAAGTCTGTGTATTATTAGAAAAACAACAATTGCACTCAACACATTGGGCATTATTAGGCAGAAATATAGAGAAAGAGAAAGACCTGGGATGAAAATGTCATGTCAAAACAATTTCCCCATAGAAAAGTGGTTGTTGTGGTAATTTGATGTCCGCAATTACATGAACACCAATCAAGTCTTCATATGGTCCATCATCTTCTTCTTGATTGATTTTCCACGTTTTGGCCATTATAAAACGCTGCCATTGTTGTTCCTGCAAAAAACGTTGATATTTTTAAACCATAAGTGTTTTGCATATTAACAGTTCTGACATGAGCTTAGGTGGACATGTGATGGCGTGTATATATGGGAAGAAGGTCCGTGTTAAGAGACAGGTTGAGGAGATGTAAGGGAACAACAAACACTAGACTTTGCAGAGGTGAACGTCATTTAAAACCCAGTCATGTTGCTGAGTGTGAGTTTCATCACTTTAAGCCAAGCAGGGATGTTTCATATATACCTAGCCAGACCTGTTGTTTATCATTGACATATCTTGAAACAATGCTATTTTCAAAGAGTGTATTGCATTGCAACAGGCTGTAATGTCCAAATGTTGAGATATGTATTAAACAAAAAGGTATTAATGGTTTGCTGACACAATTACTGCGTTGAATCCTGGCACGTTTGCCAAGGTTTTGATGCTTGATAGACGTATAAATAACGACTTGGTGCATCGCTTCTTTGAAATCCCTTTGAAATATGTTTCTTTCAACAAATACCACATCTTGTGTTCTTCTCATAAAGTCTGTGCAGTCAGCTTGCTGCATAGCCGTGGAACTGCGTCCCTGCTCTCCTTACTTTCATTCACTACTCATATTCTACTTCTACTGTTAACATTATGTAGAGTGATATGTCTTTATACACTGTAAGGAAATTGATCAGCGAATCACTTTTGTGTTCAATGTGAGCGATCATATTTCACACACAGTTTGAGTTTTGAACAAGTTAAGCAGTGTGGGAGGAAACAACAATGTGAAAGATCGAACAATAATACAGATCAATTTTTTTAAGTATACAGTGTTTATGTAATATTATATAGTCACGCTGTTGTTTGCCGACTTGAATTACTAACAGGTGAAGCTAAAACAGGTCAAAACCATCTCCACTCTCTCCTATCTGAGGTATTTCTGCACTGAAACTTCAATGGATTGCTACTACCTGGCTGCAAACATTTAAAGCACCTAAATTGATGAAAAATTATCAATCTCAAATACAGATTGTTTACTCAAATATGGTAGGTATGTATGTTTAATTTGATTCTAACCAAAATAATATTAAAGTGCTCTGGAAGAAATGCTCAAATAGCAGCAGTGGCCTTATTGTTCTGTCCACGTTTAAGTGCCGCTGATTGATTGCCCTGCAGGCTTCATCCCACATCTATGACCTTCTCTTTCCTTCACTGCAGAGGTCTGTAGCGCCTCTCTCCCACGCAGCACAAATCCCATGCCAAGTTTTCAAACAGTGTGTTGGCAACTTTTGAGCAAGAGTGTGCAGTGCATCTGACTGGGAGGAGCATGACTTGAACACCTCCGGTTGGAGAGGTGCTCAGCGCCTACTGAGGGCACCCATGGATACAGTCACTGAAACAGCTTCACAGCAGAAAGCATATAGCCGGTTGAACAATGTAAAACAATGCTAACATTAACAGCTAATAAAGAACACCACCTTCACTACTCTATTAGTTGCTTTGTGGTTGTTATGTGAGAGATGGACTGGACTGGACTTCATCTGTCCTACATCTCAGTAGTAAAATATATTTTTGTGACTCCTCAAGTGTTTGGGGAAAATATCATGTGGGCAGTAATGGACAGAGATGTACATTGTCCTCATGCTGCTCCCTGCACAGCAGGTTTGATCTTATGCTTTGATCTTATCTGCCAAGCTGGGAGGCCTCTGGGCTTCTTGGGCAAAAAATGTTTTCAGTGTAATTTCAGCATGACGTGTTCAGTTGTATGAACTCAAAAACAAGCTCAGAAAAATATTTTTATAGGACAATTCTGTTATTTTTCAACCTGGGCATATTTCCATGTGTGATGGCTCAAAATGACCGAAATCGGAAAAGCAACGAAAATGAATGCTTTCAGCTTTCACATTAATGACTGTAATGGGTGCAGTAGGTAACACGAACAACAAAGGCAATCAATACAAAATGCCTGGAACATAGATTACAGAGCAATTGTTTGTCAATTAATAGCACTTGCTTTTGCCACCGACAGGCTCCGATTGTAATGATCAGTGTCTGGCTGCATCATAGAAAGGACCTCACAGAGAACATGTGTAAAGTCTCAGTCTGTAATGTGAGGAAGTCAACAGTGTATACAGTTGCTCCGAATGGGTCAGAGTGGAGCACATATTAAAAATACCGGAACCATCCTTTAACTCTAGATATTTTATTGTCGATCAGATGACTAAAAAAAATACAGCATTACTCTTTATAGCTGAATGTAGCACAACATTTAGTATTAAGTGACTAATCTGTAGGCTGATCAATCAGGCTGATTATTGGCATTTTCTAGATGATCGTTACTGGCTGATATCTGCTCTCACGTGTCCGATGAACCAACATTGTGCAGTGTGCACAAACACCTTCAGACAACTTGATCCTCTCAGAAAGAAGATTCTGGTTTCTGCAGAAAAGTGCAATTAAGTGCAATAAATCTTAGAGATTTTCTTCTTCAAATATTAGGTTTTTGCTAACATTGATGTAGTTTTTTTGTTTTAAAAGGTTCCCTGCAGTCACAGTGAACGTAAGCAAGAAGAGACAATGCATAAAATGCCATTAGTGTTGCAAAAATGTTTATCTAAGTTCAGCAAAGCTATTCGTATCTTTACATCGTTTTATTTTATCAGAGGCGAAACACAAAAAAAAAACACATCCGCATGATATCAGCTTTATATCATTTCCTGCTGTCATAACATCTGCATAGACAACTGGAAACATCTTTAGTAAACCAGCTCTCTGAGGGCTGGAGGACCAGACTACATTACAAATCTGAGGTATTGCTCTGCTGTGGGAACATTATGTTCAAAGTTTTGTACATAACACTGAAAAGTTAAGTTATTATACACTAAAAGCTACACTATCATTTTAATAGTATCAACCAGCGGATGTGTTCATTGCCTGAATGTCATCCAGGCAGTGAATGTGCAGGTTGCTTGTTACAAATACAGGCTGTACTTTGTCACTTACATGAAGCCTGTTTGACAGTGTGTTTCCTGCAGGCTCTAATGTTACTGTAAATGCATGTTTCTTAAATCCTAACAGTACAACACAAAAAGTAGATAATTGAAGAACATCTATGAAGTGCTAAAGCATTGCAGACACAGTTTGTGTACCGGTATTTTTGCATTTACATACAGCCGGGCTCGTTTTCTCCACATATTGTGTCCTCTTATCATTCAACAAACAGATAACAGACAGTGTGGTCACACGGATGTGAACAAAGATAACAAACTTAGAACTCAACAATTTGTATTTATTGATATAATTACATTTTTAATGGTAATACATTTACATAAAAACACCATAAAGAAAATTTACAAAGACAGCAGATCGCTGGTGTACATACAGTATAATATATATATTTTGATGTATTTACATTTAGGAATGCATTGAATTGGTGAGGAATCACATGGCCTCTTAAATGTGTTTAAGGCATTTGAGCCATGAACACACAAACCGGTACAACAAAGTCAACAGCAAACATTAGTCCTATTAATAAACCCCTCAATCAGTCAGTGCTCGGCTGTCGTGACAGTTATTCTCTTGTGTTTGCGGGACACTAACGTTGAGCTGAGCCATGGGACCAGATGTCTGGGTGCGGACACAGAGACGAGCCAGCTGCAACTTCTCAAATCTAGAAAAGACTGTCTAAGATCACGTACAGACCAAGTGACGTATACTGTATATTTCCCATGTGAGTAATTTAGCTTTGTATATACAGCATGTACAGTGATGAAATGACAATTACATGCTTTTGGCATGCCAAAACCCCAACTTGAGCTTAAAGAACATAAATATAATGCAGTCCAAAACTGTAATAAATATCATTATTGTTTATTTGATGTGTAAGAAAGGTGATGATACAACTCAGCTAATTTGTAATAATTAGTACTTCATGAGACTATACTTTGTTGATGCGCTGGTTTGCATGATATTAAAAAGTGTCCTTGTAATTTCATTCACCTGTTTTGTTTTTCATCAAAACTACCTAGTTCAGCTAGCAAAAGAACAGTCTTTATTCACTGAAAGTAAATAAGCTACTTGAACATCTTACCGAGAGTGAGATGAGAGGATGGATGCCACTCTCATGGTTGTACAGTAAACAATAAGCTGCAGCCAGCAGCTGTGTAGCATAACAACAGTAAACAGCAGGAAATGGCTATCCAGGCTCTGTCCAAGGGTAATAAATCTGCCTATCAGCAACTGTAATCTCCTCACAAATTGCACATTTTGTTTTATTTGGACGGAGCCAGACTGTCCCCATTTCCTGTCTTTGTGCTAAGGTATTCTAAACGGCCACTCGTGATAGCTTCAAATTTATCGTACAGACATGAGTAGCACAATCCTCTCATCTAACTCTCAGCCGGAAAAGTGTATTCCCCAAAATAAGTCATTTCCAAAAAAAATCTGCCCACCTTGTTCCTGCAGTTTAACATCACAAAAATATTTCCCCATCTGATACAAACTGGATAGCAAAAGAGCTGCATTTACAAGAGAGACAGTTTATATTAACACTGACACATTTGACCGTACAGTACCAACTGAAGATAAAGTAAAGTTGTATTTAATATTTCACACTGGCCTACAATTATCCTCTGCATTGTTCTCCACCCTCTATCTATAGATTGAACTTCCTAAAGCGCGACTCATTCACACCTCGGCATCACATCTTGTGTCGGGCTCACTGTGTCTTGCTTGTAAAAGGTCCAATTTGATTAAAAATAGACAACGTAGCAGAGCAGAGTTAAGGCAGAGGTAATATTAAATACATTTAAAGAGACAATAGAGAATTATGTTTATATATGAAACATCTCCCCCTCTCTACATATATATATACAGTGTATATACTGCATATAGCATCTGTGTGTGTCAGATCATATCATCTGCTCACTAAGCACATTCTTTGGAGCAGTTTTGTAAGTGTCACAATAAGAATGTTCTATCATACAACTCTCTATGTAAACAGTATTTGTCAGAGTGCAAATAATATACACCTGTGTGTTTTATTGTCGTATGATTTCCGCAGCGTCCTGCTTCCCCTGCCGCCTGAGGTGAAGGTGCTGCGTTTAGCATTAGCTTGCTGCTGGTGGTTGCATTAGAACATCTCCCAGAGGCGGAAATTTGTTTTTCAGATTTCTTATACTAGCTTCACACTCCAGTGGGTTTCATAATGGAACACACCTGTGGCTCCACTCCGAGTTTTAATTACATTAGCACAGCCCATGTGTCTCACAGGGCCTCGGCCCTGCAGCGGTCAGTACCTTCGCTCGCTTCCAGCCGCACCTGCCGGTTGCTTTTTCTGTTCTCCACCCAGGAGTTGTGTATGACGGTGCCCCCCGGTGAAGGGTCTACCTGAAGCAGGGAAACCACCCTCTTCTTGACCTTGGCACGGAGGGCACGCCGCAACTTCTGTCGAGTGAAGGCGTACAGCAGCGGGTGGGAGACTGTGGTGCCGTAGGCCAGGGCTAAGAACCAGAGGCGCAGGCTGACCAGGGCGTCGCTGGGGCCTATGCCAAGGATTAGCACATTGGTTACAGATAGGGGAGCCCAGCAGCCTAGGAAGGTGGTGATAATGATGAGGGACATTTTGAACACCCGCCGCTGCCGCTCTCGCCGATCCCGGTGTCGACGAACTGCCCGCCGCAGGGCGATAATGGCCGACACAGAGGCCTGGACACCCATGGTCGCTGGCATAGGAGAGGCAGCGCCTGTATCAGAGGTGACCAATGGGGCAGAAGAGGACACAGCAGGAGGGGATGTAGCTGTAGGAGTTGGGGACGGGGAAGGTATGAGAGGAGGGTGGCTTAGCTCTTTCGTGCCACCTGTGGTGCAATGTTCCCCTTCTGCCTCCCCACTGTTGATCATTCTGAGCCCCGTCTTTCTTTTCTTCTGTCTCTTGTGGCGACCCCTGCAGGAGGGGCCCATAAACCTCTGGGTCTTCTTCATGTGGGTGCCAATGCGGATGTTTAAAGCTCTCAGGATTCTGGAGTAGGTGAACAGCATCACCACCACAGTGGTGAAGAATATCGGCACCTGCAGAATCAGATGGTAATACATACCAAGGCTTATGTGATAGCCTTGCCCGCCAATACACAGCAGTGTCTGGTTACGCCATGCCGGCACCGCCGTGGCACTGATACCATTGGACGACAGAGACAAGGTCGTCTCCTGCCCTGTTTCCTCTGCCCCTTCACCACTGGACAATTGCACTTCCATGAAAGGGATGAAAAATACAGCAACTGAGGTGACCCAGACAACAGTCAGGAGCAGCGCTGCTCTTCGCGTCGTCAGTAGCCTGTTTGCCGGCCGTACTGAAATGTCGTATCGGTCCAAGCTGATAACCAGGATGTTGATCGCCGTGGCAATACTGGCAAAGGTGACACAAGCCTCATGAAAGCAGCAGAGCAGGGCCAGGTTTGGTCCCGGTGGCAGCAGCACGACCACCAGAGTGAGGGGCAAACACAGCACACACACCACCACATCCAGCACATGCAGATTGACGGTCACCATGTTGCTCACCGAGTCCACTAAATTGGATTGAGAGCAGTAGAGCACCAGAACCGTCAGGTTACTGCTGAACCCCAACACCAATTCCAGCATTAGGAAGGCCGTGAGGGACACCTGGTAGCCAAGTGAGTATGACGTGTACCATGATGTGTGGTGGCCGGACAAACCCTCTCCTCCTTGTTCCTGAAAAACCTCCGTTCCCTCCAGACCAGCCCAGTCAGTGGTGGCTGCGGTGGAGGTGTAGCTGTCAGTCTCCATGACCGCCCCTCAGTCCTCATATATTGTATCTGCCATGCTGTTGATGAGCTCCCATGATACACCAGGCTTAGCCTCCATCATGCAGGGATGAGTAACAGCTCAGTGCTGGGAGACGGGAACACAATGCAGACGGACGAGTTATGAACTGTGGAGAAGAGAAGCAAAACACATTATTGTCTCTCATTTTCTATCAGAGAATCAATCAATAAATCAATCAGTATAAATAAGTGATCACATATTGTCAGTGGAATGTAATCCTTCAATCTGTGCATGACATTAGGTTTTCATAGAACGAGGATACAAGATACTATTGTGTGTTAATGGAAGTGTCCGGCGAGACGCAGCGCAGCGCCTAGACATCGTCCGTCTGCTCATCCTTCCATCTATTATGCATATGTAACCCTCATTTGTGTGAATTGAACAGATGCTGCATTATGCAGCAGTGTAACCTTCAATCTGTCTCCTATCAGTACCTCTGATTACCATTTTGGCTCCGCCACAGCCGGAGACCTGCACACAGGCTGTAAGAACGGCGAGCCGCCACAATAAGCCGTCACTAATGTGCGCTACAGCCCAGGGGAATGAGCAAATTAAATGAAGCTAAGTATTCATTGCAATACACTGGCCTCTCAGTGGATCAGGACAAACGACACAGTCAGCAATTTATGCTGGCTTGGTTATGATCTTTGCTCTGCAATCGGTAGGAATGATTTAAAATGCCTCTACTGCAAAAGGAATATATTTATCAATAGTTACAAGGTTTCAGCAGAACTCACAAAGTATATAGTTACAAATACAAGCCCATTTGCAAATATATAGTCTAACAAATATATGCCACAACAACCTATTTACATTTTAGTGAGGAATATTTCATGCAATGAAGTAAAAGTTTACTTATTTGTAAATAAAACTATTTTCATTTCTGTTTGTTGAGTATATATTAAACAAACCAGCACATATTAAGCTCACTAATCAACACGATGTGTCTAGTTCGTATCTTAACATTTGTTTGGTTTTGTTTCTGGAGTTACATGGTCTCTAATTTCTTTGCTGTTAATCCTTCCCAGCTTCCTCTGATTGTCCGGCATTCATATAATGAAGACTGTCAGATTACGATTGGAGTTTGAACAAGATTCATCTTTAACCAATGGGGAAGAAACCCTGAACCTTCACTTGAAGCAGAAGACTGCAGATCTTAACTGTCATCAGAGGCAGTCTGGGATGTTAAAGTGACATTCAAATGATAAATTGCCTGCAATCTGTTATTGGTTAACTTTCTTTTTCTTCACACGAGGTATAATCCAAACCAGAATGATGAACCTTCAGTATAACATATCGATTAAGTGTCTTGCGTCGTCCCCCCAGTGAAGCCTGCAATGAAAGATAATATCTGACAGGGAAAATAAGAAGTTTTGGTTTGACTACGAATGATGAAAGTCCTGCTAATCATCGCAGCTTCTTGTCGTAATTTTGGTTCAACATTACCATTTCTTAACATTACTATTTCAATTGTTATAATTAGACCTTTTTTTTTTACTGCTTTCTCAAGGTCTCACATTTCTGTAGGTCTTAATCTCTGATATCCTTCATTGTTCTTGTGTTAGTAGTTTCATGCTGCGTTGCTATGACGAACTACACCACCTACACTCAGGGGCTACTATATGCATCGGAAACAAAATCCTGGTACCGAGTGATTAGAGTGAAGTTTTTTTCAGTGGAGCAATGCACTGCAAAATGTTCTACAGCTATCTGTGTCCAAAGCACCGACTACAGTTCAACATCTGGAACCAAATCAAAGACAAGACGGTGTTGTTCCGTCGTCCAGCAGCTCAGATGTTCACTCTCATCCTGCCTATTGACACTGGCAAACACACACACAGGACTCAGTATATCACTGGCAGCCACAAGTTTAAAGCAGCTTTAAACCACAGTTGCTCAACAAGATAGAATAAGAGCGAGGCGATAGAAGGCGCTTGCAGGAAATCAATTTCAACCCATTGATTAAAATCTCTTTTACTTATCCATCAAAAAATCTGTACATCGCGTGTTTAAAACATCTGATGATGGACCTAAAAGTCAAGGTTGCAGAGCGCAGACCACATAAAGCAACTCTCAACTATTAACCTCTGCACAACTCAATTTTCCTCCCTGCTTCTGTCGCCATGGCAACCGCACTACAAGGGTCTACAATAATGAGGGCACAGGTGCTATGGTATTGAAGTGTGTGACACCAGGTTGACACCGTGCGTGTGACAGTGAGACATCTTTGCACCGTCGGGAGAGAGCTCGGAGCACATTCACAACACGGAAGAAACCAAAAAGGACTCATTCTGTCGCACCCTCACCGCTCCGTTACAATTATCAACGTAAACAGGACACGCAATGAAAACCCTACGTACTTCTGATTCATTGACTATTACCTCTAATAATCCATATTACTAATGACTAATTGTGTGTTTACGTTCAAGTGTTCTCTTCTCTCTGGGCATTGTAAACAGACGAATGAGGGAGGAAATGAAGTCCCACAGGATCAACACTCCTTTGTAGTATTTTTAGTAATATAAGCAGTCTGGACTTCTTGGAAACAACACGCAAGCTTCTATGATACTGTTAAGGGCCACTTTAGATTTGTGTTTGAGGTTTTTCACTGTAAATTTGAACAGCAATGGAGGAAAAATAAGGAAACTTGGGAGAGTAAAGTGAAAACAGGAGGGGGGGGCAGCAAGTAAAGAATTGATGGTGTGCATGTGTGCAGCCCTGCAGCCACTTCGCTGACCGATGTTGGAGGTTTCCAGCTGGTCCAATCATGAGCAGACTGTCTGAGTCGAGAGGGAGTGAAGATGTAGCGGACTGGGGGTTTGTTAATGCGAGCTAGGAAGAAATTAAAAGGTGGATTTATTTGGTGGTGGAATTTTGTCTTTAGCAGAGCATGCATCACGATGTGGAAGCAAACTGAGACGGAGGATGGAAGGAAACGAAAAGGAAGCGTGAGCAGCAGCACTGGTAAACAAGATATCCCAGGGAACAGAGCTTTTTTTTTCCACTCTAAAGACTTACATCAGCTTTTCCATAACAGCCTCTGGTTTCCTGGTTTCCTCCGGTCCCCAACAGAGTGCTTCAGTCCCAAAAGACTCGCTCATGATTGCCTCAGTGAAAAGCTTCATGATGGCTGCACACATTAGAAGCTTTGCACTGAAAAGGTGGAGAGATATCGCGAATTCTAAAATCCTAAAAATCACAGCATGAAAGCAATCTGGCGGATGTCTGTTAAAGTTGCTTGTAAATTAAAGGTTGAAAGGCAACTTGTGAAAAGTCTGGAAATCGATCACTATAATCCCGCTTTGACCCTGTGACACGTGTCTGAGAGCGGGAAGCATTGTATAGTTTCACAGTCTCTTTATCTACAACCTTGGTAAGAAGAGTTTTCCCTCTCTGAAACCCCTGAATCTGAATGGACCTGAGGTTGGATCAGTGTAGGTTTTGTGAGGCACGTGTAACAACAGCCGGACCATTCCTGACTGTGAGTCTGAGGCAATTACTAGCCTGCAAGTTGATGATGCTTAGCAGGACGTGCTGCACATGACAAGACCGTTGAAGGAATAATCTCACGACACCCCGACATAGCGAAGACGGGGAGAATGTCACTTCACTTTGATGAATCAGTGGCAGCACTGGCTGAGAAACAGCTTCTCCCTTTACCTTCCGACAAGATATTAAAGGAGCTATAACAGAATTTCACAGAAAATTTAATATCTGGTGGTGATGTTGAGAACAAATAAGCTCTTTAGAAGTTTCACCGCTGGGATCTGAAATGCAAATTCTTGTCTTGAAATCAGAGCCTGCGGAAAGCCTGAAAAATATCACACTGCGATAATTATGACAGAAATTGCGGTTGCCATATTGCCATCGGTTATATTTGCATTTTATTTTCACTGTAAAAAATGTGATTCTGCTGGGGTAAATGTTCCCTTCAGTCTGGAAGAATAGGATTTGTATGCTTCCTTTATCTCAATGTGTTGTGACACATTTTACATTCATGAACTAATTGCATGTCGTCGCTCCAGCGTAGGAAAACACACGAATACATAAAGCCACTATGACTAAGCTGATGCTGACGAATAACAGCCCTCGACCTGCCTTCCTACTTCATCAGCTTTGGCTGTTCAAGTTGGCCATAGTGCACGGATGGAGACATTTCAAGCATTCTTCTTTAGACCAGAAAGATCCTTTCATAGATTCGTCTTATTCCAGTTCATATCTGGCAAAAGTTGATGTCTGATATTTTCAGTGCAAAATGCAAAAACGTACACATAAATACATGTAAATAGATTCAAAACATTTTGATCTCATTTCACCTTGGTTTATATGATGATGTTCAATATTTTTTGATCTTATCATATAGTGGATGAGTTTTCGATTTAACCGCCCATCAAACCCTCAGCAGGGGGTGAAGTCATAATGTAGCAACTTACATCCAAAGACGGTGTTTTCCACAGAAATCTACGTGATGCTCAACAACCTTTCCCCCTCCTGGTGTGGGAAGCCTGAATGTGTGTGACAAGAGACTGTATAACATCTATAATTAAACAGCTAGAGTCACATCAGCCTTTCTCACTGGCAGCAGCACAAAGATGAAAAAAAGATGAATGGCAGTCGGGATAATCATGCTATTCCTCCGAGACAGGAGGAATCTAACAAGTTGTCAGGATGAGATATATAGTGAGAGGACTGAAACGCAGAAGAAATGTACATGAATACTGTTCGGAATCCCATAGTAGACTTTATTTTTATAAATCACTTTATGGAAATAAAATGACTAAACTGGTTTGTATTACTGTTTGTTTTTTATATTTTGGCAACCTCAGTGGACTTAAACACTACAGATGATCCCAATGTTTGATTACCAAGTGGGGCTGTAAGGAAGCCCTGAAACACCAAACATTCATACATTTAATTTACTTCTACTTTCTTCTGAGTTATTTCTGTCATTATCACAGAAGTAGTTTATAATTATACAGCAACATATCATAAAATACTGATGTGGGTATCAATGCAGGTGTAACTTTACTTTATCGATACGGCAGCAAATACTGTTTGCATTTTCCTATATTTGTATTATTTTTCTGAATACATATTAACTCTGTGATTAGAAACTGAATATTTTATTCACCTTTAAGGGCTCTGTTGGCCTGAATTGTAAGTGTTTGAAGTTGTGCGATCCCGAAGGCTTTGTCTTCACTCTTAAATACGGAGTAATAAAGGGCAGCTGTTCAGGTCATTATTCAAACAGAGCCCCAGTTTTATTAAAGTTATTTTCATTAGAAATATGAAAAGAGAGCGGTGAAGTACAGTAACAGGATGTGTAAATTAGAATAATGAATATTTGAAACATGCAACCAAGTATTTTAAGCCAACATATTGGACGTTGACATGAAAGCCTCATAGGTTTTTTGAAGAAAATGAATATTTCTTCTTTAAGATGCAAAGTTATGCAGCAAGGTGCCGGAAAATATAATGAACTCAACAGAGGGAAGCTGAGGAGAAAATATGAGGCTGCTGTTATGTGCTGTTGTCAAGAGTCAGACGCCACAGTCATAGCAGGAGAGAGACACGTGCATGACTGCTGTGGGTATTGGATCTAAATCATCTCTGCCTCCAGTCGTCTCATCATCAAGTGATGAACAAGTTTCGGTAAGTTTTCATGTCAATCACGCCACAAAGCTCAGCGGCACTAATTCGAACAAGGTTTTATCAGTACACACGATTAGAAATAACACTCAAGTCTTCAGCGTGAGGTGATGAACAACAACAAAACAGAATGGCTGCCAGTTGTACTCCGTGTGTGTGTGTGTGTGCAAGCGTGTGTGTAAATAGTCTCCCCATTGAGACGTCAAGCTGTTATAAAAGCTCTCTCTCCTCAGTCGCTGCCCCATGATGGAGACAATTGTCATGTAAGAGCAGAACACTCGCATGCTTTGCTCAGTCAAGCAGCCTGTGAGAGGAGGGACACACATTACGACATTCGTGCACAAACACACAGTTGTACAACAGAGCACCCGCTGTGTGAAAGTGGTCTTACAGCAGTAGGTGAACACAGCGATGATGAAGGTTCCATCCGAACGCTGGAGTACATTACCGGCTGGGAAATGTTAGGGATTGTTTTATCTGTTGGCGCATGAAATGTTAAAGAAATATGGGTCTGTGTTTAAAATATGGGCACATATAAACAACAAATCTGTATGCAACTAAGAAATACATTAGCGACTGATAGAATATGAAGACGACTTCATGACCAGTAATGTGAGCAGATTCTCAGTGACTAATAAACTCTGATAAAGGGGAGAATAACTGCTTTTATTGCAGTAAAAAGGCAGAACAGTAGCTGGTAAATATACCAGTTATTTGCATGTTGTATGTGTTTAAACATTGAAAATCCCACTATTACTTCCACAAATGAGGTTATGCATTTGATGCGTGTCTGTCGCTGAAGCCACCTGCTCCACTTTCACCGCTCTCGGTGAAAGGTGGAGCATGGACGACTGAAAAAAACATTAAATTCTGGGACGGGTCCGTTTAAGCAATTGGTGGAGATTTTGCTCTCTCTGAGTGCTCTTCTTGCATCAGATTTACTCCAAATCTCCTCATTGAAAAGCGTTTACTTTTTTCTGTGTTTGTTTTAAATTGGTCAGACGGAGGTTCTGTATTAACTCTTATGGTGAGTTATGGAAACGTAAAAAAATGGAACATGTCGGCACATTGTGCAGCCGCTGTGGATGTGCCGGGATCCATATGTGACTACATGTTGGGTAACTAGCACACACACATAAACAATAAACACCTCTCTTATTAAATGACGTCCATTATATCCCAGAACGATGCGCGTGCAACATTCTACGAAGGTTTTTTGACAACACAACCCAATTTAGCTCTGCCTCAGCTTTCAACCATATCACATGGAAACAGACCTCCACGTTTCCATGACAACATTACACATTTAGTAACATCCCCAGTTAATATTAAAATGGTCATTATCGCAGTGTTAAGTGTCTTATTGTGAGAAATTGTAGAAGTTTCTACAAGTATAGATGATTTGCAAACGATTGCATGATGACATATGATGTTACCAACACTGTGGTTACGGCCTGGTGAGGGAAACATTGAGGCTTGGCTGTCAGCATCTCCTGAATCCATCCTGAGTCCACAGGCTTGTGTTTTTTTTAAAGGCTTAGGAGGTTTAGGGTTATGACTTCATGGCTGTTTCACACTGGAAAAGAAAGGTCTCCCATTCCAAACTTGACTCGATCCTTATTCCCAGCTGACAACGGGTGTCAAAGAGCGGTCTCCCACAAGAGACCGGTACTGCTGTTGAAAGAGCAAGAGCAGGGTCATCAGTCGGCTTCTCTCAGATTGGTTCATTGACCGTCTGTCCTCGTTTTGTACCGCTCTTGATTTAGGCTGTTGTTACAGCTGCATCCATATGCAGAATTACAATTATCATTTCTGTCCAAATGTTCTTGGCTCACTTCATAATGGAGCAGCTGGAGCCGGCGAGGGGAGCAACATGAAGTACGGAGAAATACAGGAGAGTGCTGAGGGAAGATACGGGATGTAGGATGAGGCAGAGTAAAACAAAACACTTTTGTTCTTGAGAACTTCATATTTAATGTGTCTATATTTTTAACAGCTGAAGAATATTTGAGAGAACGTTCACACACAGTGAGCGAAGGCAGCCATTGCACTTAGAGCCATTATACACTATATTGGGAAATATATCTATTATTCAGGCGGACTCTCCAAATGTAGATCGGCAATTCAGGTATGAGCAAAGCATCCAGGCTCTCAGCGAGGGGCTTCGTGTTGTCCTGTTGCCTGAATTATTTATTTCTCAGCTGAAATAGCTGGTCAGTGAAAATCTCCGCTAGGGAAAGAAGTATTGAGAAGAAAGACAGGGAGAAAGGAAGAGATTGTGACAAAGGAAAAGGCACATGTTGCTGACAGATGACGGATGCGAGACAGAAAAATCACTTGCTGAAACATGATGAGGTTGTTTGACTGCTGAAGGAGGCATTAGAAGACAATTAATCAATTTAGTGAGATGGCAGTGGCAAGACAGAGAGGGGAGGATGAATAATACAGATCCAGGCTTCCTTTCATCATTTGTCCAGCAGGATTTCGTTTGCCTGCCTCATTTTCACAATCAAAGCCACATCCACAGCAGAACACAGGCGCGGCGCGGCAGAGGCAGCTCGGACCCCAACGCTTTCATCACTGACTTTTCCTCCTCACGTTCCTCCACCTCCACACTGCTGCAACTAACCCCTCCCTTCTTCCTTGAAACTCATCTCGCCTGCTGCATCTTACTGCTATTTTTTAACATCTCTCCAGTCCTTTTGTCCATCTGTCTTCTCTGTTCTTTTACAAAATGCTGCGTGTGTGTAATAGATGAGGAAGAAAACGTGGCTGGTATGACGGAGTGTGTTTGATTCTGTCGGGTCAGGAAGCAGTTCAGAGATGATGACCAGCACTGTCCCTGAAAAGGGATGATCAGTCTGTCTGACTACAAGTGTTCTGCCAGCAAAAGTACTCATTATGCAAAATAGCCCAAAGTAGATATTAAATTACTATAATTTACAACCTAATCGACTTGTTCATGTGAGCTGAATTTGCACGTCATAGTAGAGCAACATGATGCTGTTAACAGGCTCATCGGAAACAAACTCATCATATATTTAATGCGTGGATTTTTGATTTAGATATATTCATCAACAGAGGACAAAGAGAACTCCCAAGAGTTAGCAAATATGTTGCAGTCGACTTGTCCGCTCCTCTTGATGACCACCACACCTGCATTAATTGAGACTGTCAAAGAATAAAATCCTTTCCCCCGTTTCATAATGAACATAGTTGTAATGCCTTTAAGGGGTAAAGTATCTTAACGGACCAAAGAAAAGTATTGTATGCACATATATGATAGTGATGGAACCATGTATGTGGTCTCTCCCTCCAGTTGCAGATGATGGGGAGAGAAAACCGGCAATACAAGGACCCAGAAGGGCAGTGAGAATATACAATCCCCGACCGGTTAGCAGTCACACAACAAAACACATGCCAGTTGTTGTAAACACGCAGAGTTCGCTGATGTACAAGCTGCGGTGTGAGATGTTTGCAGCGCGCTGCATTGAGGGTCCCCCGGGAGCGTGGGAGAAACGCACAACCTCGGAGCCCGTAACTGTGTCAAGCACCTACTCCCACTTACAGCACGAAGACTCGAATACATCTGATTCCTCCGTGGACTGCTGCTAAATCGATATTTTGTAATAATTGTTTACAACAACAGAGAGCAGGGCTGCGCGCTCCGCACGATGCGGAGAGAGCGCAAACACTCACCGCGCCAAAGTTGGATGAAAAATGTAACAACGTAACAATATCTTCTTACGATAGTTGTTTAAATGTTCCCATGAAATACTAGATTTCTATTGATAATACACTACCGAAAACTTCAGATTAAGCATTTTTTTTAAGTTAAAAATTGCATTTAATGTGCGTAATTCAACTGCTTTTATTGTTGGCAACTGGGTTGGATCGGTGGATGCAATAACCGCATGCCAGCCGCATGTAAAAAGTCAAAATCAGACACAAG